>AYEL01020856.1:0-31095 GCA_000484575.1 Olivierus martensii
ATTTTTATTGGTTGTTCTAGACGCCATGATTATTTAAATGTAATGAAAATAGAAAATAATAAAATAAATGAAAATCATCATTTTGCCGCCTTTGTCAATTTGGCGCTACAGGCAGGGGCCTGCTCGGCCTGTGCGTAAAGACAGCCCTGCCTGTAACATATATAATAAAATTATTTTCACCTGTATAAAGTTTCACGTGTTAACCTTATTAATAAATTAATTTGCGTTAGACTTTTTTTACGTCGACATCCTTATAAATAAACGTTGACATCCAGTGTTACAGAGTTTACATAGCGTTTGAAATAAATAATATCGATAAATTAAAAAGAGGGGGCCCCATCGACACTTTTGCGGGGGGGCCTCGCAGTTTTCAGCTACGCCGCTGTCCAATAACTTAAAAATTCAGCAATATTTAAATTCAAACAAAAACATGAAGTATTAAACATGCACTTTTGTTTCAACTCCAAAATTTCCCAATCCTCATATGATTTTAATCAGGTTTAGTATTGTAATACCCATAATTTTTCTGGACATGCTGCTGAATTTTCAACACCCATTACCCTATTTTGAAGATATATAGCTGATTCAGTCAGATATTATTTTGTTATAGATTTATTTTTTATTTAATTATATATAAAGGTCATATTTATTTTAATCTGCATTATAAAGTTAATAAATAAGAAACTTTTAAATTATTATATTTATGAAAAAAATGTAATTTCAATTTTCAGAATTATTTTGGAGATGCTTGGAATGTGCTCGATTTTATTATTGTTCTTGGAAGTTTTATTGATATTATATTTAATGAAATGAATGTAAGTAATTTTAGAATTTACAATAATTAATTATAAATAAGTAAAAATTATTTCATAAAATAAAACAGTTTAAAAGAAGCAATTTATTATAAAAAAAGCAAGTACTTTTGAATATTTCTCATCATCATGTAAATATATGCTGAAAATAAAAACTGAAGTTAAAATTTAAATAGTTCTATTCTTTAGAGTTAAACTTATTATCTAATTATGGAATTGATGTAAAAATTATTTTCTAAAATTTTAAAATTGTCAATTTTTTCTTTTATTTACATATAATTCATTCTTGATCATGAATGAAATTTTTTGTGTTATATACACTGACGGAAAGAAAAATCCCAACACCAAGAAAGACTTGTGTTAGATAAACAAAACATTCGGCTTTCCATCTGGACGATCCGGGTTCAAATCTCGGATCCCACCTCTTGAAAATATTTTTCATGGGTCCGGGCCCGGCTTCTCGATCCCCGTCCTCCACCACCGGCTGACCCCCCGCAAGGGTAGGCAGTCTGTGGAAGGGCTTGTTTCACCCCGTCAGTTAGTATGCTTCCAGAATGGAAAGTGGCGTCATCTATTGACCAAAAAATAAAATAATTCATTTCCATAATTAAAATCAACTGCATATAATTTAAATTTAAATTGCATAATACGGAATTTAATAATAATACACAAATTTTAATTGAAAACTATATATAAACATGAATATTCTTACCCGAAGAAGAAAATTTTTCTAAAGGAAGAAAAACCAAGGAATGAAGTCTTCGCTCTTCCGCTTTTCCACATAAAGCTAAAACGGCACCAATGAAGGTAATTTGATAAATATAATCGAATATCAGGCAGGTAGTCATGAAAATGCAAAAAATTCTGTGCATGGGAAAATTTGCGAACATAATTCCAACAGTAAAGGAAGCGATGTTAGTCAGAGAAGTGATAGTAATGGATACTCCAGAATGGTAGAAAGTTTCGGATAATCTCTCTTCCAAGGATTTCTTCGTGTCGGTCTTCATCCAGGCTGATAACATGACGAAGGTATCGTCCATGCCAATACCTATATAATTTATTTTCAATAAACATAGACAGTTATCGTTTTGTTTTTTTGTAATTAAGATTTAATAGTATCGATTAACTATAAATATATTTATATCTAATCAGTTAAGAAACTAATATTTCTAATCAACTAATAAATATATCGATCGAGAGTAATGATCAGAAGCTGAAGGAAATTAATTAGTTTCCTTATTCGTGGGTAAATGAAGTTAAATATAAACTGCGCTAGTAAGAGCTCGGCGTCTATTCTATCACATGTTCGATATTTTGGATGTATCAAAGTTGCTGAATTGAATTAGTAAGTCAACCATGTGGTAATCGAGGGACGACCCTTTTATTGAAATTTATAAAAAGCTATAAAAGGGTTCTAAAGTAATTAGGAGAGCGTCTGAAATTTGAACGTCCGCCATTTTTAAACGACTGATATTCAAATTTCCATTTCAATCAAATTATACGATTAAGTAAACTGGCATGGAATTCATCTCTAAAGGGAAAACATTCATATCGAATTTTATAAAAATCTATTAACTAGATCTAAAGTTAGTGATGGAATTAAAGGTCGTGATACACTGAACGCGACGCGAAGCGGAGCAAAGATGATAAAAATTTGCATCCTTCGAATCGCGTTGCACTGCGCCGCAGCCTGTCTACGAATACATTGCAGTCGAGTTACTCATGTTTCGTGGATTTGCCGATAGAGGTCGTTTGCGGATTATGGTTTTTATTAAAAAGAAATGGTCGTATATTTTCGATATTATTTTAATTTCACGTCATATAGATATAGTCTTTTTTGCATTTCTAAAACAAATTCTATATATGAATCCCAACCAAACGGTTGAAATTCCGCCATTTTCCAACTATATTAAACATTCGTTTCTATTGGTTGATCGCTTCCTTCGCGTCTTGCCGCACCGTATTGTTCGCGCTCTGTATTATGAATGCCTATTAATTATAAAGCAATTTCAGTTGATCAATAGTAAAAAAATCACTATAATTAAAATAATATAAAATGGGCTTTTTCAAAAGAAAATTAAAATGTTAATTTTTTATTTGTGAATATTATATTAGACTGATTATAAAGTGGTCCCTATATTTTTCAATTTAATTTTTATAAAAAATAATTTAATAATTTAATAATCAATTAATTAAAAATATAAATTAAATTCAGAATATTCATTTTAGTTGTGTGGAGCAAATTAATGTTTTATTTATAAATTTGTGAAGTACAACTCTAAAATGTAAAGTGTTTTATTCAATTTTTGTAATTTATAATTTTTGTTGAAATGCATATCCACTAGAAAGATGTATCAAGAAATTTTAAGAGAAAACTTTATCCATTTTGAGTCTTCATAGAAACAGCATTCATAAGAGAAAGTTAAACTAATTTGTGCCAACATTAATTTTTCTTGACATGACTTGAGACATCAGAATGCCATTGTAAAATATGTCATACTTGAAACTGTGTGTTTTTTGAACAACAAATAGTGCCAAAGCTGTTGGTCTATTGTTGAAAATGAAGCATGTATGTAGGATTTAAATTTAATACATTTGATGAACCTTAAAATTTTTCTATGCAATAATTATTTAATGTACATATGCTCCTTAAGTTATGAACATGGGTACTTACAAATATAAAATTTCATTTTCAAATTTCAAAAATTCTTCAAAAATTTTAAACATTATGATAGAACATTCTAGCAACTACTCTAATGTAAATTGCACAGTTAATTAGCATATTATAGTAGTGTTTTAAGTTGGCAGTGATTACACCAAAAAATCCTCTCCTTATATTCAGAACTTTTCATTCAAATTGTAAAATAAGAAACTTCTAATTGTGAAATAAATTACAAAATATAGTATATAAAGTTATTTCAGTACTTCTGGGGACAAAATAACAGTAGTATCCTAGTTACAAACAATCCAATTTAAGAACAAAACTTACAAACAAATTAAGTTTGTAACTTAAGGAGCAACATATAATTTGATGCTTCATTAAGGGAATGAGAAAGTCTTCTTTCTCTCTATTGTAATTCTGTCTTATTCAAATTTTTTAGTGTAAAATCTACATAATATTTTGTAAAAATAATCAAATATTATGGTTATTTACTCAGAAATCTTGTGATTAAACAAAAAGCTAATTTTTATTTTTAAATTGATTTCAAAGAAGTGTTGCTGACATAAAGAATTTAGAAAATTTCCAAACCATTTAAATATTCTTTTTTTTATTAGATAACACATTGGGAAGTGGAAAAACAGAAATATCCTTCATGTTGAAAATTTCTATATTCTGTCACTGTTTATACTATACATATTTCTTTCAAAACTGGTAAAAATCCTATACTGTTACATAGCCATAATCCTCTCTATCTTGATAATTCTTTATTCTTTGACATCTCTTTTGTGATAAGTTGGATAGATTCCTTTTCTAAGCTTTGATTTTTGTGAGATAAAATGTTCATCTCATTAAGAATCTTAACTTTTTTGTGAGAGAAGCATTTTTATTACAGAAATATTTTATTATGAAATATTTTATTATAAAATAAATTTTTGGCTATTTGTCAGATAAGAATAAACTGTTTTTTCTTATAAGAAATTTCTTTCCTTACGTTTTTGCACTTATGACATTGTTTTTTTAGAAGACTATTTTTACCATAGGAATAAAGTTGAATTGTCATTATGAAAAAAAATGAAGTTCTCAGTTATCTCAGCATTAGAGAAAGTTACAGAAAATTTATAAAAGATTTAAGCATCTCAAAATCAAATGTTTCATAGTCAAGAATCATAAATACAATTAATATTTTTATAAAGCGCACAGTATTATAGACAAAAATAAAAACTAAAATTTTTGGTTATAGCATTTCTTGCTTATCATCATCAGCTACACATTATGCATAAATCACACAATTTCAAAATCATGAATAATAATTCTAGTGTTCAAAAACAAATATTAAACAATTTATCAAACATATGTACTCAAATATTCAGAAAGAGCTTCATTAAATTATGATAGAGGGTATGTCATGCTGTTTAATATGACATATATTATATTATAATGATCTTTCTTTTAGCAACAACACAGTCATGACATCAAAAACTCAATACATATTTCATTTTCAAGAATATAGATAATTCTTTAATAAGTTTACTTATAATATTACAGATAAAAATGTTAACATTGATTTTAGCATTTATCATTCTTTTTTTTTTTTTCAATTCTTATCATTTGTAAATTCTGAGAGCTACCATGTTAGAATAGAGAATTGCTTCTACTTAGACTATTTTAGCAAATTAAGACAAAAAAACTAGCACTTCTAGCAGTGTAAGAATGATTTATTTACAGTAATGAACATTTTTGGCTATTTGTCATCTTCAGGTTACAGGAATTGTTCCAAATCCTGTAACTTTGAAGATGGTAAATAGCCAAAAATGCTCGTTACTGTAAATAAATCATTCTTAACTGCTAAAAAGTGCTAGTTTTTTGTCTTAATCTGAGAGCTACTTTAAAATGTTACATTTATGTGAATTTTTTGTAAATTTAGAATGAAAATACCTTTTTAGCCTGAACACAAGATAATATTATAAAGTACTAAGTCACATTATGTCTTAAACTACTAAAATAAAAATTAAATTATATGACCAATTGTTCTATAGTAGAAGTCAAAAGTTTCTCCATCTTGTTAAACATAGTATACATTTACATGCATTTCTAATAAATTACTTGAATTTTTCATACACAATCGCTTCATTGTCATGGCTGTATGAAATACACTAAAGTATTATATGGACCGTTTATTTTGAAAGTGGTGTAAGTCCATTTTTTAAAAAACTGAAATATTACATCAATTTAGTGTAAACTTTTTATTTATGTAATAACTCATTGTTTTAAAAAAATGGACTTACACCACTTTCAAAATAAACAGTCCATATATAACATCATACTACATTGACAGTTCATGCACTGTTTGTATCTGATGACAAATAGATAGTGTGAATAAAAAATGGCATCCATTGACATTTCAACTGTAGAGGAAACCATCTTGATACACTATATACATTACCTCCTATAATAGTCATTTAGTGCATGCATAAAGTATCTGAAAATATATAAACTGGCAATTGTATACACAATGCACACTAGTGCATTTCCTGTTATGATTGGCATTTATAAATATAAATTTTATTGCTGTTTTAAGCAAGTTATTAGTGAAAGTACCATATTTCTCTGCATGACAACATGCTATTTATAGAAAGTGGGCAGCATAAAATTTTCTTTGTTACTGTTGGTTTTATTGTCGTTTTGAATAAATGATATACACACATTAAAAATAAAAGGTGATTCTGACTCCAAGAATGATACCAGAATACCAAACTTCTCTCTCTCACTGCTTACACGCATTCACACACCAGGTGTTTTTTTCACCGAGAGGCCAATAAAAGGATAAGTCAAAAGGTAAATTCCTTTTTTTTGTGTGTGTTACTGGTGCCACTCTGGATGCACTATGGTTATTAATTATTATTAATTTTTACAAAACATTAACACTGTTACAACTATAAATGATCAATACAATAAACATGAAATAATACACAATAATAATAAAAACAAATAGATTGAAGATAAAAATAGACATCAACCGCTACAATATAAAAATAATTTTTGGATTAAGTGCTATTTCATATTTTTCCAATATATAATATACAGTGAAACCTGACTGAACGACCACCTGTCTAAAGCGACTATCTGTCTTTAGCGACCATTTTTTGCTTTCCGCCCATAAAGTCAATGCAATTTTCGACAGGAACGACCACCTGATAAATGCGACCAGCGACCACCAAAATCTCTTCTCCCTATGACTTTTAGCGACCATTTAATGTGCAGCTAATAACGTTTTTAGCTTTAAATTAATGGCTCTCAACTTATTTTTATTATTGGACCAACAAACGATGTAATATACGATGTTTAAAGTACTGCAACTGCACATTGGTAGTCCGTTAGGCTTAGCACCCAAATCGGAACTCGCATCACATGACTCATGCCTTAATAACAGAGTTGCCAGACTGGACATTTTTTCGCAAATTGGGCTGGAAAAAAAAATACTGTACAGTATATGAAATATAAAATTGGGATAAAAAATATTACAGTTAAACAACGAGAGTCTATAGGAAAATTAAGACTAGGGCGACTTTTTTTTTTGAAAAATTGCGACTTATGGAGTTGCCAGATTGAAACCTTCATAAGTCTATTAAAAGATTAATAAGTCTAAGATTAAAGTAAATCAAACTTAAAAACATGCAATAGAACAAAGCATAAGAATATACAGTACTTATTACTAAAAATATTTACAGTATTTCTATTTAACACACATTGTTAAAAGTATGATAATGTATCATAATTAGCCTGTCTTAAAAGGACCACCTGTACATAAAGACCATTTTTTCATATCCCTTGTGTGGTCTCTCTAGACAGGTTTCACTGTATAATGTTAATTTTGATGGTTTTTGTATAAATAACTGCTCCATTATCTATCAAAAGATTACAATATATTGCTGGAATCTATTACAATGTTAAAATTACTACATCCACTGCAAGCATTGTGATCTCTAATATTTCTGATCAATTTTCTGTGATTGAATTTCTGTGTTCAACAATCAGTATTTAATAATATTTAATAATTAATAATTATTAAATTTAATATAAATATTTAATAATTATTTTTCTCATCAGGGTTATCAGATTTGTATTTTTGATGATTGGTGTATGCCAACTATTTTTTCATATCAATCAGTTAAGATGAGAAATTTTCTTTGCATGACTGTTTTGTTTCCTATCTTGTAACTGGCTATTTGAATAATATTTCTGTGGAGATTCAAATGATGGAAAGTTTCTTCAAAATTTTTTTTACATTTCCTAGTAATTGTATTTTATTATAAAAATCAAGACTGAATATTATGTAAATGTTTCCCCTTATAATTTTATTGGAGAAACTGTGTAAGAGAAAAGATTATATGAATAAATATGATAATTTTTTCCTGCAGTAAATCAATATAAATTATATATCAAGAGAATTTTTGGATTTATATACAAAAAATAAAGATGATTTTTTTTTATTCTTTTTAATTAAAGCATAAAAATAAACACAAAAAATATATTTTAAATCAGTGGTGTATCAAGAACTGAGTGGATGGGCCTTCCTCCATTTAAAATCTTAGTTATTTTTATATATAATATCCCAGTGTAGTGTTTTTTCCCATGCAAAATCTAGTGTATTTATAGTGCTGTTGTGTGAAAATTCTGCACACAAAGTGCTATTGCTTTATTTTTATATGTTTTTATTTACTTTAATGCAAAAATTAATATTTTACAGTTTTTGAAAAACATTAAAATGTCCTTTGGTTTTAGTACTTTTGTAAAAAATAATCAGTAAGTTGCAAATAGCAATATTTATACCAGTTCCAAGGTGAATAATTCAATGAATGAATGTGTATTCACAAGAAGACATAAAAATTAAGTGCAAATATGATGTCTGAAAGTACTTATAAAATAATCATATCATATATGCAAAATGAAAAATGTCTCAAAAATTATCAGGGAGCCTACAATTAGATGTGATTAAGACATTTGTATTTGTATTACAAGAAAGATGTCATTTTGACTTAGTTTTTTGTTACTTAAATGTCTCTCACTTAAGATTTTATTTAAGATTAGATTTTATTTTATTAGAAGTACTACATAAAATTTATTTGCTATTTCTATAGAATTTATTAATTTATAAATTCTGTATGTATATTTTCTTCATGTGTTAATAAATATGTTCTTCTCTAATTTATTTTATCAAGAGGCGTGACAATGTTCTAACCAAGTACAGTATAATAATCATTGACTGACTTATTACAGGAGTCATTACAATCAAAATTCAGATAGCTGTAACTTAAGATATTATTAGTCTGGCAATCATAACTAGATATTATTAATCTCACAATTAAATTCAATTCTGTATATTATACAACAGCCAAATTTGAAGCTTCAAGTCAAATTAATAAAAAAATTAAAGCAGTTTATATATAGTAAGTCTATAAGTTGCATTATTCAACCAATATAAATGAAATTTGAAATGAAAGTATTTCTTAGATTACTTGAGGCACCTAAAAATTTCAACAAAATTGGGTCAAAATAAAGGGGGAAATGGAGATTTACTTTGCATAAACATCTCTACTCATCATATTGTTTAACTGCTTTTGACCAAATTAGGATTATAGGCATATTTTAGCTCAGTTAAAATCATCTGAAAATTTTGGCCAAGTGAGAATACTAAAAAATGTATGAGAGAATGATTCTCTTTTCTAGAAATGTTTCTATAGGTCACATCATTCAGCCAATTCTAATATAGTATGTAAATGTTCTTTATATTATTTAAGACTTTCTGAAAAATGCAGCACAATAAGGTCAAAATGAACAGAATAGAAGATTCTTTAATTGTGAACTCTTCTATAGGTCAAATTTCTCAATAATTTTGATCAAATTTTATAAACATATGTTTATTGTTTTACTTAATGTTGCCTAAAAATTTTGATTCAATCAGATTAAAAATAAAAAAAAAGATATTTCATGATGTATTAACATGTTATGTCTCTCTCAAAAAAATTATATTTTCATCTAAAAATGAATGATATCCAATCAAAAGCATCTAATATGTAAAAAAAATAAGCCAATACAATGCTAAGAAATTCAGATATTTATTGCAATTAGATGTGGCTACTTGGTCAATGATTTAAAAAATAAAACAATATCAAAAACAGTTATGTTATTATTATATATTCTTCACTTTTTCTTAAATATAGTCAATAAGAGTTCAAAAAGCTCATTAAAGTGAAAATGAAATTTTTATTACCGTAGAACTTTCAGCTTTAATAAGCCATCTTCAGCAGTTGATTTTAACAAAGAGAATAAATCATTAGAATACAATTTAAATTTGAAAAATATAAATGGTAAGTACAGAATAAAATAATAATAAATAAAACAGATTGTATATGAAAAATATACATTATATTAGATAAATTAATTTCATACTTTCTCTATAGTGTATTTATATACAATTATATATAACAGACTTCTAAGCCTCCTAAATTAATGTATCAGTGGTGGTAAACCATAATGCTGGGATTATCTCAGGTGTGTTATCGTTTATAACATGCATTTTCTTAGAATATCTCATAATCTCAAGTGTCTCTGCCCATTTAATCTCACATACATTATTAACAGTTCTTATGATTTTAGGTTCATTCCATTTTATGTCAATATTATAATTATAAAAAGTTTTTACAAGCGCTGTGTTAAAAATTTCTTTTTCACTTTAATGAGCTTTTTGAACTCTTATTGACTATAAATAAAACAATGTCAACTGAAGTAGCCACATCTAAATTTTAACAGCTATCCTAATTTTTTAATAATCTAATCTCTTACATTTGGTTTATTCTTTTATATATTAGATATTTTTTGATTGAATACAATACAATATTTACTTTTAGCATAATTTTTTTATAATGTGAGCTTTAATCTTTTATAGGCCCCCTTAATTCATGGATCTATGTCTACTGTACACTCTGCAATCCTGATTGTTATGCCACTGTTTTAAATTAAACAGAATCAGATCAAGCATAAAAAATACACATTTTGTTATGATCTAGTTAGCTTTTGATATAACAACAACAGAATATAATGTCAAATAACTGGTTGCTTTAATAATGTTATACAATTTTACTGTAGGTTTATTTTTAATTAATTACACAGTTTGTGTAGAATAATGATATTTTAAATTAATATTTTCTATTCAAATTAACACTTCAAAATAGTTGTATTAAAATACACAAAATTTAATTATTACAATGGGAAAGTTTTGATTTGTGATGAATTAAAATTATATGAAAACATTTGGAATTTATTTATTGAAGTTTTCCGAAATTTCAATCTTTTTATATAAAAAAAATTATTTCAGTGCTGAATAATAATTTTTTAATCTAATTATATTTGAATAATTTTTTAAAACTTTTATTTGAATATTTTTTAATTTCAGCCTAACCAAAAAGTTGGCTTCAGTATTAATTTTTTTAGATTGTTCAGGGTAATGCGTCTTGTAAAATTACTTAGCAAAGGAGAAGGAATCAGAACACTTCTTTGGACATTTATCAAATCATTTCAGGTATTGTTATTATATTTTTTAAAAATAAACTTCATCTTTCTAATCAATAATTTTAAAGAATTGTAATCATCAGTATAATTTAATATACAATTGCTTAAATATTTATTTCTGTTTACAGGCTTTACCTTATGTTGCATTACTTATAGTACTACTATTTTTTATCTATGCAGTAATTGGTATGCAGGTAAGATGTTAAAATATGTTTTTAATAAGTTAATGATTTAAATCTAACCTAAATAAATTTATTATTATTGATTATAAATTCATAATTCATAAATATGATTAATCTCACAATTATTATCAAACAGTTTTTTATCAAGAGGCACGGCAGTGACTTTAAACCAAGTTCAGGAGTCACTGACTGACTTTTATTACTGGAGTCATTACAGCCAGAATTCAACTCACTGTAACTTTTGTCCTAAGTTTAAATATTATTAATCTGACAATTACATTTGAGAAAAGTATTCAATAGGATAGAATGCCAAATTTAAAGTTTCATATCCAATTAATAATAGAATTAGAGCAGTTTAAAAATTGCAAAAATCGAGAAAAAAGAGACGTCATTTTTCTTCTTCTTCTCCTTCTTCTCCTCCTCCTATGCAGACACCTCTACAATCATTTTTATTCTTCTCCTCCTCCTTCTTCTTCTCCTCCTATGCAGACATCTCTACAGGTCGCATTGTTTAACTGATATCAATGAAATTTGGAATATAGGTGTTTCTTAGTTTACTTGAGATCCCCTGAAAATTTGAGCACAATCGGGTCAAAACAAAGGGAGGAAAGGGGGATCCAATTTCCATAAATGCCTTTACATATCACATTGCTTAACCGATTTTGACCAAATTCAGAATATAGGCATAGTGTAGTTCATTTAAAATCATCTAAAAATTTTGGCCCAATTGGGCTAAAATTAAAAAGTGTAGAAGATGATGATTTTCTTCTCTAGAAATGTCGCTATCATCTAAAAAATAAATTATATCCCATTAAAAACATCTCATGTGTAAAAAAATAAGCTAAGTACAGTATTACTGAAACAGGATATTTATGAAAATTTAGTTGCGGTTATTTTGACTGATGTTATCATATTATTTTCTTAAATCGTCAAACAAGTAGTTCCGTCTAAATTGCAACAATTTTAGATGCACTACTTGTTTGATGATTTAAGAAAATAATATGATAACATCAACCAAAATAATTGCATCTAACAAATATCCTGTTTCGGTAATACTGTACTTAGCTTATTTTTTTACATATGAGATGTTTTTAATGGGATATCATTTATTTTTAGATGATAGAGACATTTCTAGAGGGGCGAAAATTTTTAGATGATTTTAAATGAACTACACTATCCCTATATTCTGAATTTGGTCAAAATCAAATGTACAGAAATGTTTTGGAATTTATTAATCACTTTTGAAAATATTTTTGTTTAATTAACAAAATGAAATGTAAGATAAAAACTAATGTACTATTATTTTTTATTAATGGAGATATCAATTTCTTCATGATTAATAAAAATTAATAATAGTTATTAACTTTTAAACTAATTTTAAGCATTAATAAGCAGTCCAATATTTTTCTAATAAAACATTTTAATACAAGTAATGTTTTCAGCTTGTAAGCCATCTTCAACTCTTACAAACCATTTAAGTTATGGAACACAATACAAAATGCTACAATTCTAGAACTTATAATACAATTTTTAAATATTTAAAATTCAAAAATCATTTCAAATTTTTAACAGATCATTTTAAAAATTTATATTAAAACTTAACGAAAATAAAATATACTTAAATAAAATCGTAATTAGGTATACAAAAATAAAATTCCAATTGCACTTTAGTTTCTAGAAGTGCTCAAATTATATTTGCACAAAATCCACTTTCTATCATTATTATATTGGTTGAATATTTTTCTGCTGCTATCTTCATCTACTACACTAGTATTACTCAACAACTTTCTGTCCCTTTTTCCTCTTGTGCTTCCATTTTATTCCTTTTTTTCCTTCTAATCAGGATTTCTTAGAGGTTCCCTGACCTTATACCATTCATCCATTTGTCAGTGAGATTCCTCCTTTCATGTTTGAAGGAATTGACATTCCTTCCATAATTGTGGATTTCTGATTTTATTTCTCTCTCTCTCTCTCTCTCTCTCTCTCTTTCTTTTTCCCCCTCAGGCAATTTTTTTACCTCCTTTAAAAACTAATGCTGTATGCTTTTCTTCATTTAATTTCATTCTCTTTCCTGTTCCATAAGTCATTCTACTTGCATCTTGGAACTCTGTTTTTTGTTTTGATCCTCATTGAAATTTAAATAAAAGAAGTATCTCAAACTGCATCTATTAATAAGAATGAGTGCATTAATTTATTTATCTTTGGCCAATATTTCAAAACAGTAATTGGGTCTCATCCCAGATTTCTTTCTTATTTTCCAACTTAATGTAAAAATTTATAAAAAAGAATAAAATTATTATAGAATATAATATTTAATTATATTCTATAATAAAACACAATAAAAGGAGTAAAAAAGTCTTCTGAATTTGTATGAGTGCATTTATAAACACTTATACCCAGATTAACCTTTTTTATCAATATTAAATCAATATTTTTCAACTTTGTGTTAAAAATGTTGGCATAATTACTTCATGGTTTCAATAAGATGGAATAATAGTGCAGACAGTTATGGTTATTCTGACTATTGTTTTTAATTAATATAAAATTTCTTGTTTTTAAGAGCTTATGGCCAGTTCATTCATCAGTCTTATGTATTGTGACTTGCCTTTGTTCTGATATCTAAAGAATAAATTCTATGAAAATTAATCAACAAACTTACATAAACTAAAACCCAAGATAATGAAAGAAAAGTAATAATACCATTGTAAATATAGATTATCCTTGACTTATGACAGGATTTGGTTTCAGAAATTTTGAATTCTGCCATTGCAAGTTAGAAATGCCTAAAATTTATGGATTTCTTACTACTAATGTTTACTAGGACACTATATATTATCTTAGTAAATATAAAGAACACAAAAATCAGATACAAAAAAGAACACTTTCCATATATCAGACTATGAATGTGAGAATCAAATCCAGGTCTATTGCATTGACTAATAGCAGAATTTATCAATGGCATTACCTTTATAAATATGAGTTAATCATAAGTTGAAGCAGTTGTAAGTCAAGAACTATATATACTATACTGAATCATAGGAAATAGTATGGAACAATCAAGTAATATATCAAACATTAATGGAAAACAATTAGCAAAGCATAATTTTTAAGTCATCATCATACAATGAAATTTTTTTTAAATGACATTCAATTTTCTTTTGATGGTTTTATGTTTCAGTTAGTTATAATAAATATAGCTTGAATTATAGATTTTTTTTTATGACATATAAAAAAATAATTATTTTCAAAAACTTTATGAATATTTCTAGAATGCATCTTTTAATACCAACTGAAAATAGTTGTTTTTATAAAATTTATTTATTGTAGGAATAGAAGTCACATCTCCAAAACATAAAAAAGTGAAAATGTCTTGAAACTATACTCTTATTTCTTATACATTAAAATTCCAATCTGGCATCTAATGATTCAACAATCATGAAAATCCAGAATAAAAATTGGAAGATGTTTGTAACTGAACTTGAAACTGTTTGTAACTGAAGAAAAGGTAGTGATAGAAAAAGAACTTCTTTTCTTTCATATCAATATCTAAATCAGTGGTTCCCAATCTTTTTTGGCCATGCCCCACCTAAGCATCTGGAAAATCCTGATGCCTCTGTGACATATAATTTTTATTATTCAAAAAGTGAACTCCTATTCATGTGGAGGATAAAAAAATAAACTGTGCATTATTTTTAATATCAAATTTACTAACTACAGAAGATTTATTAAGATGAAATTTTTTTCAAATGTAATTGATTAAGCATATAACTTATTTTCAGACATTTGGGAAAATTATTTTAGATTCAAATACAGAAATTCATCGAAACAACAATTTCCAAACATTTCCACAAGCTGTGGTTGTACTTTTCAGGCAAGTAAACTGTTATTTCTTAGATTATAATTCATTTTTACTTTATTTTTAATTTGATTTGAAAATTTGATAAGAATATTTATCATCAGGTGATTTTAAGTTAATTTAATAAGGATCTTTTAAAAAAATTTTTTTTTTCTATCAAATAGCAAACTAGATCAAAATATGTAGATGTTGAACTATTCAATTGTTTTATATAAGCAGTTTAAATATGGATAAAGGAATGAACTTACAATATCTCGTTACCAAAGTAAAAAAAATTAAAGTTGACATTTGGTATTTCAGAATGCATATCAAAGAAAAAAATCATGTTTAAAACATTCAGTCCAGCCCTTCCAGATTCTATTATAAATGCAATGCAAAATATGATATTCAAAAAATTGAAAGATTAATCTTAAATTCAGTTACTAATTACAAAAAGAAATAAAAAATCTTTTTACTTATAAAATTAAAAAGTAAGAAAAACTCTGAATATGCCTTTAAACCTAAACAAAATAAATTAAAAAGCCAGAAAGCAGAATAAATTCTATAAAATGTTTAGATATCCCAATTTCAATGTGAAACAATAATGAGATAAAAATAATAATTTAATGGCAGTGGGAAAGTGCAGAATTCTTCTCCCACTTGCAAAAAATAAAGTAAAATAAAAATTCTGATATTAAAGAATTTTTTTAAAAATCTGAAAAAAATTAGAATTTTCCTAAGTCACTAGATCCTTCGTTATGAACTCATAAAATTTTACAATGCATCAAAAACAGCCAAGGGAAAAAATTGAATGAGGATCTCGTGGATTGAGATTCTGCACTTTCCCACTGCTAAAAATAAATCGTTTTTTTTATAACTAATCATTTCTAAAAATAGCTTATCGTTTTGTGGTGCTGTAGTCACCAGTTTTGCATTGCTTTTCCATGTGTATAAATAAACAATTAAATTTTTAATCATATTTGCAAAGAAAAATTTTTGATAAATTTCTTTATTCTTAGATACTTCAATACATTCTTCACCTAATTTTTTTATTTTTATTTAAGCCATTTATTAAGTTTTGATAATGCTATTCCAGCATGCAGCTATCTTTTTATTTTATATATATTAAAAAATTTTGAAATTATTTCTCAAAAGAACAGATTGAAATGGCTTAACAAATAATAATACAATTGAGCCGTTCACAAGCCAAATCGATTAACTTCACTTTTTGAATTTTTTAAATTTTAATATCAAAACACTTGATTAACTCTTAACTATTTATATTAAAAATAAATTAAGTTAGACTTAACATCACTAAATGACAAAAATTTTTTTGCTCATTGAATAATAAATAATTTATTTCAGAAGCCAATTTGATTAACTCCATGGCCAGTGAATAATAAATAATTTATTTCAGAAGCCAATTCGATTAACTCCATATTCTAACGTAAATCATGGCAATAATGCAATTCAGACATTTATAAATGTCGTATTATCCTTAAGACATTTTTTGAATTTACCCTTGAAAGTTAGAATTATATTTTTACATCTTTTAAAATCACTAAATTGGAAGGATCGATTGAGAGACGTGTAGGAAAGATATGATACTGCCTATATGAAAGTTTTGGCTAACCAGTTTTTATTCAATAAAATTTTTGGTTTTAGTCAAGATCTTTCGTTCGTCTTCTAGGATATGGCAATAAAAATTTAGTTACCGGTAAGTAATTTTCTAATACAATGGTATAATTAGATGATAACGGCAAGCTGTTCATTTTGTCATAAAAAATAATTAATCGGTTATTGTTCATATGTGGATATTAATAGAGTAACGCTTTGTAAAATACACTGTTATATGTGGATATTAATAGAATAACGCCTTTGTAAAATAAATACTTTATTATATTAAACAAAGTAAAAGATGATTAAATACAAAAATAATGACTCTACCGAGACCATAACTCGATGACTGCGTCTAAAAGTTCATTCCAACTAGCACGGAACTGCAGCGAAAAATATGCGCGTTACAAACAGTATAGTTTTGACGTCATACCGTGGCCTAAAAATCGCCATTGTCCAATGTCTAGATCAATGTTTCCCAACGTGGGGCACATGCCCCACAAGGGGCAATTTGATTTTTAAGGGAGCAATTTGAGAATGAGTTATTAACAATGAATTTTTTCATTTGTTATAGTTCTAGAGGCTATATATACAGTATATAAATATATATTGTGATATACACATTTTAAAAATTAAAATCAGAATGTATATGGCAGTTGTGAAACTTTATTTGCTATTTTTCATATTAATTCATATTATTATTATTTTTTAACAGATTCTTAATGATTTCTTCCTCAGTACTTCAACTGTCCTTTCATTCTTTTATTTTTCTGTTTCATGGATGTTGAATCGATAAATCGATAGTTTGATTGCTGCCAATTTCATATAAAGAAAATTTCAAAGTTTGGTCTGGAGAAAAAAACAAGCAAAAGCATTATATACAGGTTATGCTAAATAAATGAAAAAATCTCAAATTTGACAGATAAGAAACAAATGTTTCGTTTTTGGTGTATTTGGACACAATGATCAGGGGCTAACTAGTACAGTATATAAATATATATTGTGACATAAATATTTTTAAAATTAAAATCAGAATGTGCATTGGTTTTTGGAAGCTTGTTTAGACCAAGATAATAGCCTTTTAGGCTTCCTTCATGTGAATAGGAGTTCACTTTTTGAATAATAAAAATTATATGTCACAGGGGGCATCAGGACTTTTGAAAGCCTATTCAGACCAAGTTAATAGCATTTTAGTCTTTATCCGTGTGAATAGGAGTTCACTTTTTGAATAATAAAAATTATATGTCACAGGATGAATAGGAGTTCACTTTTTGAATAATAAAAATTATATGTCACAGGGGGCAATCATGGTTTTAGAGATGCTTAGATGGGGCATGACAAAAAATAAGGTTGGGAACCATTGGTCTAGATGGATTGAACTTTTCCACGATGGTAAAATCCATCAAGATAACATCCACCAATGAAGTCCATACATTTTGCGGTGTTGAATTGTTGGCAACCTTAACAGTCAAAATGGCGGGATTCTTTGTTATTAAATTTCATCCCACTGATCTAGGTCATATCCAAAATTATTCATTTTAACAACCTCAAAAAAATTGAAAATTAAAAACATGATATTGTTGATGATAGATGGCGCGATATCGTTTAGCGGTTCGGTTATTAAAAAATAAAAATAAATTTTTTATTATTAACCTTAAATTATTTAAAATTAAAACTTAATAACCTTGATGAATTAAAATTATCGGTCTTCATAGTTTACGCTAAATATATTTGCAAGTCAAACTAACTCCACATCTTTCTCCATTGGTGATTCGCGATTTTTTTTAATTAGCTATTTTTTTAAATTTAATCCTTAATTTTCGATAGCTGTTTTCAGAGTTATTATTAGTATACACGAATAAAACTTTTTTTATAACATGATAATTCATTTTGAAAACGTTTCATATATGGAGAAGTACATTTGAAACCAGTTGGTTGGAGTTCAGGCAACTGTCCCATCCTAGATCGGAGAACAGGAAACAAAATCTTACAAGAA
This sequence comes from Olivierus martensii, assembly GCA_000484575.1. NCBI lineage: Eukaryota > Metazoa > Arthropoda > Arachnida > Scorpiones > Buthidae > Olivierus > Olivierus martensii. Next base: position 18,674 of record AYEL01020856.1, read on the forward strand.
AACAGGATTGGCGGCCATAGTACAATGGTTCTCAAGCTTTTTCCCCATGGCCGCATACATTTATTTGCTACATTAAGCAGGCCGTAACATGCTATATCAGCAGTCGGCAATCGGTTGGTGTCATATGAAAAAAGTCTGACTTCTAAAAATCGCCTACAAAAAAACTCTTGATTTCTCAATTCGTGAATGCCATAGGTCAGTGTTTTACAAACTGACCTATGACCTGTAAAATTTTATGAGTGCATCAGGAAGGACCTTAGCAAATTAGGAAAATTCTAATTTTTCCAGATTAAAATTTTTTTTTAATATCAGAATTTTTAGGAAAAGTCAATTTTTTCCTGATTTAAAAAAAATTTATATCAGAATTTTTATTTATTTTGTGGGAGAAGAATTCCACCCTTTCATTAAATTCATGACTGTGCGTTCCGGACCGCACGTAATAGCTTGGCGGGCCGCAGGTTCAGAATGGCTGCTCTAGTTCATAAAAATAAAAATAAAAAAAATATATATAAAATATTAAAAAATTAGTTTACACTGGTACTTTGTTGCGTATATTCTTTAGCATTCAAATAAGCTTTAAAACAATTGTATATATCTTAGAACTAGATATTGGTATGTATTTTATATTTTATAACAAACGTATCTCTAAATGTGTTACATTATAGTTTTTATTTTTTAAAAAATTAAGTATAAACATATTTTATTAAAAGTTTTTAATCATAGAAATAAAAAACTCTAACCATTTTTATAGCATGACTCTATCTCAATTTGCATAGCGAGAGATAAAGGAACGAAGACATCCTGAGGATTAGCAGGGTCGGAAATGGTAGGCTTCTAGGTTTAGTGATTGCAGGATTTCTTAAAATAAAGAGATTTCTTTTAACTTCTCCTTTATTTATAATTTTGTAGTTTCTGATTGTTGTTGAATTACATAAACTTCGAAAATAAACTGTAGGCTTACGTACTGAATAGTAGTGAGTTAGGATATGTACAGCTCCGGCCAAAATGTTTGTCACTTTCAACTAGGCGCTGGAAACCGGAAATCACAGCTATTAACATCATTTCATAAATAGTGAATGCCTTTCATTGCATAGTGTCCATTTTGTTTTACATGAAATAAATCATGGGAACAGCACTAAGATTCTTGGAGAAAGCAAAGCTTTCTGCGACTGTGGGAATTCGCAAGCGGAATTGCTCTCGCATTTATCTGCGATGGTTTTTGACCATTCCGCTTTCCGTGGCGGATAGTGGGAACCAATCTTAACTCTGCATTCAGTCTCATTCTCACAATGCTCTGACATTGTCTAGCAACCAAATTTTTGTTTAACATTTGAAATATATACTGCATTAACTTATTTTTAAAAATATTTTCAAGATTGAATTCGATAGTATTATTATTATATTTTACTTTCATTTGCCAAATCAGTTAACTCCATCAGTTACACAAAAATTGTGATAAAAATAACGATTACTCCAAAGGTATACTATCTTATGCATTTTATATGTTGTTAGATAAAAGCTACACTTGTAATAACATGTTCTACAATGTTTATTTGAATTTATATTTTAAAGGGAATTTTAAAAATTTTATATTATTTTATCATTTTTCTCTACTTTTTGTTTTGTGGAGTTAACGATGTGACAAGTGAGTGGCTCAGTTTGAAATAAATATTAGAAGATAATAAACAATACTTGAAAAAATGAGTATTATGCTATTGCAGGAAATGATGTATGCGCATATTACAATTTCTGACCCCAGTATCGCAATATATAGCGATTACTAAACTTTCAACCTTTCTCTTTAAGAAAAACAACAAATTTCTTTGCTATCATTAATTGTTAAGACAGAGAGAATTTTTGATTCTATTTATCATCATAATTTGCATATTATTATATACATTCAATTAAAAAAATTTGTAAAAAAATAAATATCTTTTCTCAGACGGAAAATGGTTCAATGCTACAAAAAATCAAGTAAACATAACAGAGAATATAAAAAAATTAGAATATGAAGTAAAATTTTATATAATATGCGATTTAGAATCCTTTAAAGTTGAAGAATTATATTTCATGCTCCCACAGTCAGATTTTATTGCCCTTGTTCGCGTCCGCTCTACTTGTACACCATATAACCTTGGACTACCCTGGGTAATAACATCATCTAGTCTCAGATCGAACTTTCAATCAGGATTAACTGTTTCTAATGAACCAAACAAACTACAGCTAAACTCCCCCTGGCGGTCAAAGTCTATTTTTAAATTTTGTAAACGATTATTTTTTGAATTAATGCTATGGTGCCACCATCTGTTGAATTAATAATTAATTAAATTTTTTAGAATTTTGAACTAAGGTGGCGCCATTTAGTAATTAATAATTAAACTACAATTTTTAAATTAATTTCCCGAAATAAAATTTTGCCACCGCACCGGACTCGAACCGGAATTCTTGGGATAGCACTCCAATGCTTTAACCGATTAGACCACGGTGACCTATGACAGAATTCCATTTTGGGAAGCTTTTATTATTGATTACTATGGAGACTTACTTTATCGGACTAGGCCGAAACTATCACTCCCAGACAGGCTATCTATGTAGCCACGGGCCCTCTTGGCAAACCTGGGCAGGCAGACTTGGCTCAAGTCAGATATTACTCAAATCATTTGGTTTGTTAGAAACGGTTAATCCCCTGATTGAAAGTTCGATTGGCATTGAAAGGCATTGGGGTGCTATCCCAAGGATCCCGGTTCGAGTCTGGTGCGGTGGCAAAGTTTTATTTCAGGAAATTCTATTTTCTAACGCAAAAAAAATTAGGAAATTAATTTAAAAATTGTAGTTTAATCGTTAATTACTAAATGGTGCCACCTTAGTTCAAAATTCTAAAAAGTTTAATTAATTATTAATTCAACAGATGGTGGCACCATAGCATTAATTCAAAAAATAATCGTTTACAAAAATTAAAAATAGACTTTGACCACCAGGGGAGTTTGGCTGTAGTTTGTTTGGTTCATCTAGTCTGTTTACAAATAAAACTGGAGATGCATTTGTTTTGATTTTGGAAAAAGATTTACAACTAAATGAAATATGATACTCTGTTTGTTTACATAATTTTCATAAGAGGTATCATATTACTTAAAATTCATTAAAAAACAATAAATTATAGTAAAAGAATACCGTAATTTTTTTTGCGCTAGAAAATAGACACTTTGCTGAAAATAAAATTTCATACATTCAGAAGATTTATTTTAAGAAAATAGTGAAAACTTTGCATAATTAACAGTTTATTACGCCCTATTTTCCCATTTATGATTCAGTTTCATGTTAATAAAAATAATATCATTATACATAAAATTAATGTTTGATTTTCTAAAATTAAGTTTTAAATTTAATGGATCAAGCACTTTTAATACCAGTGACATGATTGCTAGTTATAGTTCAATACAGCTCTTTAGCAAGTAAGAAATTTTTATTCTGGCATAACGTTTTCGAACCATAAGTGGTCCCTCTTCAGTGCCTCTCACTTATAAAATAGAATACTCTGAGTATTCTATTTTAGAAATTAGAAATTAGAAATATTCTTATTGAACTATATCGTATTATTAAGCAAGTAGTATCTTGTTTTTGTCATGATTGCTAGTTTGTAATCATATTATTGATATCACTAATATACTGAAAAAAATGAGTTTATTTAAAAACAGAGAACTGTTTAAAGAAAGTAATCTTTAGAGAAATTAATAAACAACTTTTATCTTCTTTGTTTTGTTATGATGAAAATATTGTCTCTAAATATATAACTGATGAAGCAAACACTTTTTAAAAATAATATCCTTGCTATGTAATTCAAGCTGATAAAAATAAACAATTATTGTAATATATGAAACACAGCCCTAAGGCAAGTACAGTCGACTCTTTGTAACTCGAAATTGAAGGGACCACGAAAAAATTTGAGTTCGGGAAAATTGTTAAACTTACTGTATAATCAAATCTTCGTTTAGACTGTCGCAACAAAAAACGTGTTAAACAATTTAATTGCAATACAATTTGTTTATAATACAGTACAATGAGATTTATAATAAGGTAAAATCTAAAATTAATAATCTAGTTGATCAACTGAAAAAAATTTGTTATTTTTCCCCGCCGGCGAAGCTGTGATGATCTACACTCGATGACACTGAACACTACAGATTTATCCGTTTTTTAAGCAGAATGATAATTAAGTTTACTCTATGTTTAAAAATTATGATAATTTTTGGTTATTATTATGTACATAAATGGGATAAATGCTTTACTTTGAGTTGACAACCTTGAAGAAAGGTATCAATAGACAACAACAAGGTTGAAAAATTCGAGTTAGGGAGACGTTACGTCAAATCATTTCGAGTTAAGGAGGTAAATAATGCATTGGTGATATGTGTTTCCTGCCCAGGACAAGCAAGTACTTCGAGTTAAGGAAGATTTCGAGTTATGGACGTTCGAGTTATAGAGAGTCAACTGTATTATATTCAAACCAAAATTTTAATAAGTTAAAAATAAAAGTACTTTCAACCCTTTAAATAGATCTTCTTCAGATATAAATCACTTAAAACTTGGTTTACAAAATATTAATAGAATATTTGTATAGACAGTGAGAATATTTTTGTTTTAAATGAATACAATTCAAAATTTGTTTATAATAAAAAAATACTCTTGCTGTTTTAATATTTTGTAAAATTGAGTTTTAAGGGATTTGTAACTGAAGAAGGCCTGCTTAAAGAATGAAAGTACTTTTATTTTTAAGTTATTAAAATTTTTGTTTGAATATAATACTTGCATTAGAGCTGTGTTTCTTATATAACAATAATAAATTTTTAGCAGAGGATTTGCATTTACAATATTTGATAAATATAAATAATTAGTTACAGTATCAAATAAATGGCAGTTAGATAAAAAAAAAAAAAAAAAAAAAGAGTGCTCCCCGTTCTGATCCCAACTTTATTCTAGATTTCTTTATTTGTAAATAATTCGAACATTTAACCATTTAAGCATCAATGATATAGTAGCAAATTGAAAAGTAAAATATATAAACTAATTAAAGATAAAATATTATTAAGACAAAATGGAGAAAAATTCTAAATAACAATAATAATAGATTATCAAAATTAAATATTTGATTAAAAAAAATGTAAAGACAAAATAAAGTTCTAACACAGTAAGCACTACTAGCAGTGTGAAGGAAAAAAGGTTTTTATTAGAAAACTGTAAAAACGTTTTCAGCATTTCTCAATGCCATCTTCAGTTATAAACGCATTCTAAAATTAGAACAATTTTAAAACATGAGATTTCAGAATGTAACAGTAAAACTTGAAAAGTAAATAAACAAAACATAAAACATTGGAAAAAATAACATATGATAACAAATTATTAATGAATGATATGAAATAATAAAAATAAACAATAAAAGTAACATGAAGTATAAAGTTCAAGGTATACAAGTGTGTTTGGTGTCAATGATCAACATTGTACAAAGATTAAGAGTCCAGAAGTTATGGGCATTAATAGCATAACATTCCAATGTTTAGGTTAATTTGAAAATCTTCTTTGGTTATTCTCTGCATTCTTTTTGATAGCATATTTCCACGCAGTAGATATAGAATCTGCTTGCTGTAAATTAATAACGTTTTCATAATGGTTGGCTTTTAAGATTTCTATTTTTTCTGATGTAAAAAGCTCTTTGTCGTCTTTTATATTTATCAATTACAGGCAAAAAATTTTGTAAAGACAAAATTTTTTGCCCGTAATTGATTCTAAATATACTTTAAAGATGTACAAATGTAAAATTTTTGAATCAAATCAAGTTCAAGCTGAACTTTGTTGAAAACTTGAGTTTTTGAGTTGACTTTGAGTCTTGTCCTTAATGATAGTAAGAAATGAATTTATTACTCAACATTTTACTACTAATATAAGGAAAATTTATCAATATTTGAGCCTGTTTTTAAATTTTTATATAAAATTTCATAAACTTAATTTTATAATAAATTTATACATTTTTATGATTTTTAAGTTATCCATTAATAGCTAATCATATTTTTTTTAAAATATATATTTCAAAATTTCTCCAATTTAAAGAAATATTTTCTAAACTGAAAAACATTGATGATAATTATAAACTATTGATAACAACCTCTATACTTTAGTATAAATACCATATTTACTGACTTAATTTTCCCTCTTCATAGTTTTAAATCAAATTATAGAGAATATTATACTTATTTATTGTAAGAATAAAAACATTATATTACTCTAAATATAAAATTAAATCTTTTACAAAAGTTAAGTAGAAAACATTTTACATTTAAACTTCTAAAATAAAAATTGATTATATTATGTGACTCTAGTGTAAGGTGATATAATATGATTCTTGCCTGTTAATCTAGAATATAATTTACAATGCATTTTTAAATTTAATTATTAATAATTTTATTACTATTTTAAATGAATAATTGCAAAAATATCATATTTTCCCAAATAGTAATCTTTATAGATAACATGCAGTATAAAATTTCTATTATTTATTAAATGACAAAATAATATATAAATAAATAAAACTACACAATAGCCCTTTTGCAGTCAAAAGATTTTTATTCAGAAACGCTTTCAACGCTCTTGGCATCTTCCTCAGATTGTAACAGCTGAGGAAGACGCCAAGAGCGTTGAAAGCGTTTCTGAATAAAAATCTTTTGACTGCAAAAGGGCTATTGTGTAGTTTTATTTGTTTAAAAAAGAATAATAAACTAAGAGATCACTGTGATGAATCACTAATTTGTAATGCTTAATTATAATTATATATAAATATATTATAGTTTATAGAAATAACTACTTGCTACAACTTAATAAGAAATTTCAAACAGCCTTTAAGCAAGGAATATTCAAACTTTAATTTGGTGTTATTTGTAACGTTTTCGGACTCAATTACAGTCCCTCTTCAGTACATGCTTCTTCCTGGTACAGTCTAAACATCGAATACCATTATAGAACATACAATTAAATAGAATTCGATTACAGTTTTTTTAACCAATTTAGAATATTAGAACATTGGGTTCAAAATTATTCAAAACATGCTATATATATATACATAAGCAATGAATAACAAATTATACTAATAAACTTTTACATAAATATAAAAAGAATATATATAAATCGTATAACATAAATTATATAAAAATATACAAAAATAAAACACATTTTTAATAATGTCCTCTGGAATATAAAGAAAAACTATGGTGTCCTCGTTGTCCTTAAGTTACCCCCTACTGGGGTTACTCCACACATATAATAGAGAACTGTCCTCATAATACCATTATCCTTGGAATACACATCATAAGGGCGTATCTTAATCACAGGTGAACCATCTTCATAAGTTATTCATAGCACTCCATATCCATGAGGTAGGCAGATCTATCGGACCGTTGTCATTAATAACATTATTGGTCTTTCTCTGTTTCACCAACTCAATAGCTTCATACGTAGTCAAGCCTCTACCATCTTGAATCATCTTAACGATAGCCGCATTCTGCCAATCTATTAAAAGATCTTGTTCGGGGAGAATGACAACGGCCTTGGCAGCCAAGTTTTACGAACAAGATCTTTTAATAGATTGGCAGAATGCTGCTGTCGTTAAGATGATTCAAGATGGTAAAAGTTTATTAGTATAGTATGTTATTCATTGCTTACGTAGATATATATATATTGTATGTTTTGAATAATTTTGAACCCAATGTTCTAATATTCTAAATTGGTTAAAAAAACTGTAATCGAATTCTATTTAATTGTATGTTCTATAATGGTATTCGATGTTTAGACTGTATCAGGAAGAAGCATGTACTGAAGAGGGACTGTAATTGAGTCCAAAAATGTTATACCAAATTAAAGTTTGAATATTCCTTGCTTAAAGGCTGTTTGAAATTTCTTATAAATATATTGTATTTTATTGTGAAATAATATCTTAAAATACATATTAGTTTATAATTCTGTTGTTATAATTCTATAACAACAAATTCCATTATAAGCACAGCTGGTCTCTAATAGCAGAAACAATAAAGTTTTCTAGCAGGAGCAAATTTTTTTTAAAATACAGTGGTACCTCGGATCACGAACAAATCGGTCTACGAACACCATTTACGAACGGAAGCAGATTTCCCGTTTTCTTGTAACCAGAGCAGATTAGTAAGGTCTGATTGGGCAGCCAGGCCACAAAAATGGAAGCAGATTTCCTGTTTTCTTGTAACCAGAGCAGATTAGTAAGGTCTGATTGGGCAGCCAGGCCACAAAAATCTCTCGATGTACTAATTTCCCCAATCAGCGCCTACTAATCATCTAATCAAGTTGGAAAGCAGGAAATTTGCTTCTTACATATATTACAGGTCTAAGGAACATGAAAATGTTTTTTCAGAAACAAACTTACTATATTCTTTAATGAAGGAATTACATTAGTGGTACATTACAGATGTCTATTCAATCACAAAACGCGATACAAACTTTACTAACATAGATTTGCAAAATATTTTATCTAGTTAATTACTAAGTAAAATTTTTATTCCAAAACTTATTTTAGATTAAAGAAAAAAAGATTACATGTCTCTTAAAATTTACAAATAATCTGAATTATGTATATTTAACTATTTTCTTTAACTTATTATTTATTATATCGTTATTTTTTAAGTTTAAATTGTTTCCTTAAGATCTTAACTATGAAGTCTATTTTTTTTTTTTTTTTAAGAAAAGACTGTGTAAATGATGTTCTCGTATTTGATATTGTAATAATTTTTATCTGTTTCTTATGTACAGTATATATTAATGTTTATTCAATTTATTGTGAATGTAGACTATAATAGTTCAAGAAGATTTGAAACAAATGCTGCACATTTTTATTCAGAATAAATATAGTATATTTTTTAAGCGTTGGAAGAACAAATATAGGCACTATACTTGAATTTCTACCACGAATAGCTTTCAATGCGTGTAAAATTTAGAACAACTATTTTGTTATTAGTCCACATTTCTTAAATATCAATTTAGAGATTAATCATTAAGGCAATCACTGAGAACTGTCGACTCTTCCGACGATATCGACATTCAATAGTATCGCTTCGTTTCGTAAAGATTAAAACACGCAACTTTTTGATCACAAGCAAAATTCCTATAATACCCTGAACTGGATATTTTTAAATCTTTTTTAGTACATGCGATGTTGATATTTTTATTCTAGAGTTAGAAAAAAAGAATTTTCTATTATTATACTCACAAAAAAAACAGTTGCTACATCCTGTTGCAATCTGATTTTTTCTCAATGAATTACAATTCATTGCGAGAAAATCTTATGATTATTTTAAAACAATACATTTTTCTACTTTAGTTTAATTAATTTATTAATATATCTTGCATGACATTTATTATCATTCATTATCAATAGAATAAATAAGAAAAAAATGCTACTTTTCTTCATTTTTATATACAAAAAAAAAACAAAGTAAGTATATCAGAAATTATGCAATTTTTACTAATCACTGAAACTATTCCATGTAATTCCGAACTGTAGACAACAAACGAGATATTTATTTTTCATAATACAACATTTTTTACAGTTGATTAATCTTGCGTGATGTGTGACATGAGTATCCGTTTTGTATCCTATATTATTTATAACTTGTTAATTATATTCCGTATTGAAAAACTTCGATCAACAATCGACATATAATGAAAATTCCTGAAAATTCATCGAACATTTAGAAAAATCCAACTGAAACTTTATCATCTCGTAATTCAATTTACGTAAAAATCCACTTAAACAAAATATGAGAAACACTATTTGGTAACCGTTATCAGTTTGCATTATCGAGATTTCTCGTTAAATAATCGAACGGTGGCTGGAATACTCGCGGATTATTTAATTTTAGATAGATCTTAATATAGGAGAAGAAAATTGTTTACTTTTTTATTCACCAGCGTCAATTGTGATTAATTCCAATTAAATTAATGTAAAGTATCAGCAGATGGCAGCACTATAACCAAGAGGTCATAAAATAAACTTGAAGTATTGTCATTAATTGTGTGTTGCAAAGCATTTCGTTCAGAACACAGAAAAATGAAGTCAAGGATACAGGATATAGAAATGAAGTGCAATCATAATAATAGAAACAATGGTACCGAAGACAGAAGTATGTTTTTATTTTTAGCTTTAAAAATTTTATTACTGTTAATTAATTAATTAATTTATTTATTATTATTATTATTTAAGTATTTAAATGTTTATAAGTGTGTTTCGATTTTTTTTTGCATGGAATGAAAGGTACAGTAATTTAAAAAATTTAAAATTAATTTAATAATGTGTAATTGTGTTGCGTTTTATTGTGCAATTTATGAAAGTAAATATTAATAAAATTGCTGTAAGTTTGGAATGCAAAATTATTGGATAATAAAATGATAAAAAGTAAAGCGTTTTTATAAAGAGAAATATAAAAAAATATGCGAATGTTTATGATTCATAAAAATCGCGTGTAGTACAGTAAAGTTTTATGTGCTGATAAACGTAATTTAAATTTAAATTTATTAACTATTTAAATTAAAGATTTATTTATTTAAATTTCCTAACTGAATTTAAAAATTAAAATTCTTTAATGAATGATTTGTTATATGGTTTAATTTTATATATATATGGCTTGTTTTATAGTTAATAATTTGCAAAATATCACAATAATAGGTAATGCTGCATATTTGTTTGGTTATGCGTGCATATTTGTGATTTAAATGTTTGTTGTATGTAATTTTAAATAAATCATAAATATACATACACAACAAACCAAATAATACTCAGCAAACTCGCACGCATTCAACCACACAAACCTTATCTTATTATTTTAATATTTCATGAATTACTGAGTAAAAACCAAGCAACACCTATATAAAGCTCAACACTTGACTGTGCTATTTATTGTTTATATATTGTGCACAAATGCCTTAAATATGGCCACAAGATCATCAAAATTTTGTTATATCTTATTATTAGCCAATAAGAATTTCAGTATCAAAGTTTTTCGTATGTCGCTTTTATGTTGTTTCCATTCGACGGATAATAAACTCTGAGTTGTTTAAATAATGCTCAACATGGACCATTATACTCCTGATGAATCAACATAGGTTAGGGTTTAAGAGCCGGTCCTAAATCTTTTCTCAAAACATTGAAGATATCGGACCGCAATCGAACCAGATTCTTCAATATATGCAAAAGGTAATGACTGCTTTACCATGCATTCATTTGCCTGACAACTTTTGGACAAGATATTTTTGGTTATCAAATGACACTACTTTCCATCCTGTTAGGAAGATTCAGCCGGATTGTAGAGACAGGAATTGAATTGAGCGTCGAATCCGAACATCTCCAATGAATTTCAAAGAAACTCGATCAGAAAACGAATACTGATCTTCAAGATGGAAAGTCTAATCGTTCCATGCGCCCAATCCAGCTAAATGTCATCCGTGATACAAGTCCCTTAACTTGCTGCAAGCTTCAACATACTTCACTTTCGAACAGAGTCCATCTCACATTTATAATGTCCCGACGGAATGCTTCCATATAAGGGCACTGAAGTAGATAGTGCAACGCGTCACTACGCTATACCACAGATGCAGCTTCTATCATAACTCCCATAATAATAGGAAAATCTGCCGTGACCTATTAACATCTGAATTAATCTACGAGGTAGATCGTCCAGGGTGGAAGCGTGGATGAGATTGGGAACCTTGTTATGGAATGCTATGTAGGTGGGACCCGAGACCCGAGATGGGGTCCCGGGCCCCAGCGTAGGTGGGACCCCATTTCGGGTGTCCGGGCCAGCCCATCGATCCCCGTCCTTCACAATGCGGCTGTCCCCTCCGCAGGGGTGGGCAACTTGTGGAAGGGCTTGTTTCGCCCATCCACATAGTATTCTTCCAGAATGGAGTGTGGCGTCATCTGTTGACAAAAAAAGATCAGGTTCATTTTATTAAGCTGCTGATTATTATTATTTATAAATTTGATGGTGACAACTTCAGAACCCGTCATAGGGTTGGTTGAATTGGCTGCATGGAAATGCTTCGGTTTTCTACTCTGGAGGACCTGGACCATCGATTACAATTCTCCTCAATCCGACTGACCCCTCCGCAGTGATATGCAGTCTTCTAGAATGGAAAGTGGCATCATCTGTTGACAAAAAAGCAATGACATAGCATAGTTATAAATAACATTATTTCCTCATTGTTAACAAGAAAAATGTTTTAAACAAATTTTTAAATATTTATTCTGATATAACATGTAAGAAAATTCTTACTCACTTTATATTGTAATATGAAAATTTATATAAATATTTTTATAAATATTTATATAAATTTTCATATTACAATATAAATATGAA
>AYEL01020860.1:0-25519 GCA_000484575.1 Olivierus martensii
TAATTATATAGTCATAAATTAAGTTCAACAAGTTCTAAGTATTTATAAATTTGAAATTTATTTAAAATATCTTTTCTTTAATTTACAAATATACAACTCTTTGTTTAACAATTATTATTACTCCAAAAGTAATTTGAACTATGAAATTGCACCTGTTCTGGCGACCACAGCATTTTGCCATGGTACTTCACCTTGTGGAGAGAGAAAATATGTAGCCAGTGTATCCCTAATATTTGCTGCTATTCTACTGTGATTATTAGAGGATATATTATGCAATTTATCCAAAGAGAGCCCTTCTTCTCTCCATCTACCATTATAAATATTACCTTAATAATCTTCTCTGTCACTGTAATTTGAAGGATTGTATTTTCTAAGGTTTGATCTTAATTTTCCTTCTTCTATTAAAAGAAAGTTATGTAAGACACAACAAGCTAGTACTATTGTTTTTGCAGTTTCAATATTAACATTAATTTCTCGTCTCAGTATTCGCCATCTGTTGGACAATATTCCAAATGTATTTTCAATAGTTCTTCTTCCACGAGATAATCTATAATTAAAAATAGCTTTCTCCTTTGTTAGCATCCTTCCAGGATAGGGTCGCATTAAATCAGTTCTTAATGGAAAGGCTTCATCTCCAACAAAATAAAATGGAATATGATAACCATTTTCTAAAGTTGAATTTGGAATATTTAATTTTCCTTCTGTTAGATATTTCCAGAATGATGAATTCCTCAGAATTCCTCCATCACTTTGGTGACCAGATGCACCTACATCTATCATCAAGAATTTGTACTGAGAATCACAAATTGCCAGTAACACAATGCTGAAATAACCTGCAAAATTTAAATTTTAAGAGTTATGAAAACTGAATTGAAAAAATAACACATGAAGGAAAATCAAAATATAGAAAATAATCACAATATAAATTCTGTTCAATTTCATTAATATTACAATCAAAATTTGATAATTTCACTGCATAAATTTTTCTTATAATTTCAATATAATTTTTATTATGTATTTAATTATTAATGCAATTATAATCAGAAGATAATGAATTTTATTGTTAATATATACCTTTATAATTATAAAATTCTGATCCAGAATGTTTTGGTGCTTGAATACGTATATGTTTTCCATCTAATGCACCTATACAGTTTTTAAGCTGCCAATCATTGTTGAAACCAGATGCAATTTTTTCCCATTGAGTTGGTGAAGAAGGAAGTAACAAGTATATATCTTTTAAACCAGTCCATATTGCTAAGCAAGTTTCCTTTATAATATTTGATAAGGTTGACTTTCCAATTCGAAAACTATAGCATATGGTTTGCTGACTATCTCCAGTTGCTAAATACCTACTCGTAAAAATAATTGTATATTATTTTATTTGTAGCTAATAAGTTTGTAATTTTAATTATTACTTTTATCTATTAGTAACGGAATACTAATTTGTCAAACATTAACATAAATATAACTTATAAACATAATTATAATACATTTATATTATTTAAACAATTTTATTCTAAATTAGTTTATTCGAATATACTTAGCCAATTCAATCCTTATTCAATTTGTACAATGTTAATTCTTATACAATAAAATATACTATTAAATATGTTTTGCTAACATAAATAGCTAATATTTATAAAATTAACCTTTTACCTTAACGTGAGTGCTAGTCTTTCAGCTGTTGATATCGGTAAAGCATGGTTTTTTGAATGAGTTATAAAAGGCTCAACATATCTCAATAAAACATCAAACAGCTCCTTCGACATCCTTAATAATAATAAATGCAACATTTCAGTTAAGATTTTAAAATTATACTATAATTTATTACAATAAAACTTTACCTGAAATATCGGAAATGAATTTCAGAATCACTATTCCTAATCTCCTGTATAAGTTTAAAATATTCGCCAAACATTTTTCTCTTCGAATTTACTAAACGAATATATTCTCTCTTTTTCTTCGTTATTTTTTTAATCATATATGCCGCTAAAGCTTGCTTCTGTCGATACGAAATAGCCGCCATTACTCAAACGAGAGTCTACAAAGAGCATGCGCATTCTTTTTTCGTTCCGTCGAACTATGAACACCTAGAAATTCTAAAGGAAAGGAACGGAACATGTTCCTTTCCTTTTCCTTTTCCGTTCCGACGAACTATGAACCACCATTAAGAGTTATCAAGTGTCATGTCTCGATTACGAAGCAGCAATACGAAGTCAAAATGGCTTACTATTTGAAAAAAATTTGGAACATAAAATGGACATCTCAACTGAGCAACACTTCTTAGGCTGGATTCACACTGGCTTGCGACAGCGATCTCGACTACACGCGACCGTTGCTATAGAAACAATCCCATCAGGCCTCGCTTCCCGACTCTCTACCGCGACCACGACAATATTCAACTCGCTGAATATTGTCGTGGTCGCAGCGGCTACGTCATTACGATAGCCAATAGAAAGGAGGCATTTAGCTATCTCTTACGAACTGTGTGATACATCAGCTCTTGTTGGCTATGTTTACGCAGTTGCTATTGGTTGATTCGAAAAATCGTGAGGCCGATCGTGATCAATGTGCATGTTCTATCGCAAGTTGTCAGTTGTGGTCATAGTCGTAGACATGGTCTCAGACCAGTGTGAATCCAACCTTACGATTATCAATTGAAATAATGATCATCTACAGATTAGCAGAACTTTGTTATAAATGGAACCTAGAAAATGATAAACTTGTTACTAGAATTGTTGAGTTACGTATATAAGTGTGATAATTCCTTTTGTTATTTTTTAATAGTCCATTGCGCTGTGTGAGTCCGAAAACATATTTAGCTGAAAATCAAAATGATTTTCTCCAGCTACACTATTTTCTAAAAAAATCTAACAAGTTACATATGAGTTTTGGAGGAAACAGACTTGCAGAACTTGCATTCAGCAACAGATTTGAATCCGATAGTCCTTGTCTTCGTACAATCCTTAATTATCATCCAAAGTTCCTTCTAATTTTATTACAATATGGTGCTTTAATGAAATGGACCCGAGGCATAAAAGAATGGAATGGATCTTGCAATGATTGGAAACACATTATTTATACGATATTAAATCTTGTGATTTTATAAATAATCAGATCCATTTAAATGCAACAGTCGAAATCTTAAATTCCATTTCTGATGCCATTTTAAACGCAAAATTGTTTCTTAGAGCGATACCGAAGTTGAAGAAATCTGAATGTTGTAACGTGTATCGGAATTTAGAAGATTCCATGTCAATATTCCAGATTAATATATTTCGAGATATTCTGTTGTCATTAAATGAAAGATACCTAATTCCAGCAAAACTTCAACATTTATGTCGCTGTATCATCAGATACCATCTTTGGTTGAATTGGAAACTGCCTGAAGGAATTGATCTGTTATCTTTACCAACTTTTATGAAAAACTATATCAATTTATTGATTGATTGATATGTTTTCCTTTTGAAAATTACAACTTTGATGCCTATAAATTACAGTTAAACTATTTAAATGTTTAAGATATTGTTATTAATAAAATATCGAATATATTTCGAAACAATTTTATAAACTTAGTAGTAATCTATGCAACATTTTAAGTATAAATGAATAATATATAACAATTAATATAGTAATTGTTTTGTTTTAATAGTATTGCAAACGATATGAATCATCAAATTCTCTCATATTGAACAATATACAGTGGTGCCTCGCAGTTCGACATTTCAGTTTCGCGGGTTGGCGCATGCGAGTGCATGGAATTGTGTAATGTCATTCCCTATTTGTCAGTTCTTTTTGGGCTACTTTGGTGTTTGCCCGTGTTGTTTGATTAATTTTCAGTACATTTTTCAGAAAGTAAAAAGTTTGTAATTATTATTTTTTGAGTGAAAACTTTTTCAGAAAGTAATGTGTTGTTTCTGTTAATTTTCAATTCTACATCTTTCAGAAAGTAAAGTTTGTAATTATTATTATTTTTTGAGTGAATTGCAAAGATGGATTCAAAAAGAACTGACCAGAGGAATAATTCCGAAAAGAAGAACGCTTGATTGAGCAAAGAGACGAAGAAAAAAATTGTAGTTAAAGTGCAGAATGGTAGAACAATGTAACTGGAGTATGGCGTTCCTAGGACAACTGTGGGTGGCAACGTTTTGCAACAGAGAGAAAAGATTATGGGTGCTAGGGTGTCTGCTGGAAGACTTCATTCCAACATCCAAGAGCTAATAAATTGTATGTTGTGTATAAAATAGTGTATTTTATAATTTAGTATATTATACAGCAGTAAAACACATATAATAAAGTAAATAATATAGTGTACCTCTCTCACCTCACCCGTTAGCGGAGTGGGATGGGGACCGATAACGAATTAATTTATTTTACATAGTCTTATTTGAGAAATATTGTTCCGCAATTCGACATTACTTCGGCGACGAATTAGTGTCGAATTGCGAGTCACCGCTGTATTTATTTCTCCGTTCTTGCTGTCAAGACACGAACGTAGAAACAAAATATGTACCTGATAACTTTTATTAACTTCAGATTTTTGCCTGAAAAGTCCAGGATCGAATTCTCTACTTTTCGAAATTTTTTACTCATCTCACTTAGCCACGATAAGGATCAATCGGCTAATTAAGGTCAAACCGCGATCTCATCTAGCCAATTTTATTGCTGCTGATGGAATTATTTTGAACTACGAGAAAATTTCATCATTTGCATACTTTCATGGAGCATAAAATCCAAGAAATCCGAATGATTAATATGATGAAATCTTTATTAAATAATATTCAAACTTATAATTTTCTGTTGATCCCTTTTTCATACAGATATTTTCAAATGTATCGTATTGAAAATATCTGTATTAGATAATATAATTGAGATTCGGCAATAAAATTAAACAGATCAGGCGGAATCAATCTTGGATTCTCTAGGTGGAAATCTAGGAAGCTTCCAGGTAAACATTAGATCGATTTCTAAAGCAGATTTATTCTTTACCCTAATATAAACCTAGAGATCATAAAGCTTTTCACTCCGAATCGTACCAATTATGAATAAAATACATTAATTTTGTACTAATACATTTATTTTTGCTTGCTATTAATAGAAACGAAACAAATTCTTCCAGATAAATAAAAATTATAAATTTAAATATATTGATATCCACTTATATACTGAAGATGGGAAAAATAATTCAATTAATTTACAGAGATAAACATCGAATGAAAAAGATGGTTAAAAAATAATTTTATTTTTGAAAAGTTCACTCGAGGAGTGTTCAGTTTAATTCAGGAAATTCAATTTACGATTTTATCCTGATAATCTGTTCTGTACCGAATATCGTGTTTATGGCTCCTAAATAGAGTTTTTATTGTTATGCTAATATACAGTGAAGCAAATCCCGATCAGATTTTCCGGGTGTTTATACTTCGGTAATTGTAATTTAGTTATTTTTTCGTGTGAAATTTTTTATATCACAGAAATCTTTTAAATTTCAATTACTTAAAATATTTTAAACACAGTATACAGTATTCAGTTTCAAAATAACATAACGAATATGGGAATTTTTATTGAAATTTCGTCACAATGTTAATTTTTAAACATTCACAATAAGTAACAACAATTTTTTCTGTTTTAAACATATTTTATTATAAATTAATTCTACATAAAATCAACCATAAAACAATATAAATTTTAAACAGTTCATTAACATTTTTCCTTTTCTTTCATTTTCTTTCAGTTAATGCTTATATATGGAGGCACTTTATTTATTAAATATCTAAAATAATTTACTTCATTTCTTAATTTTGATTAAAAGCTCCTTTTATGTGATTATTCAAATTTATATTTTGTTTACAATTTATTTTATTATGTAATTTATTAAATTTATTTAAAAATATCTAATCAGATTTTTATTACTTACGAAGAATCCACGTATTATAATCTTATCTTACATATTTTAAATTCGAGTTTCTTCTTTTGAGTACACAAACGTACCATAAAACGTAAAATGGTAACTAAAATTTATTTAAAAGATAATCACGATGTTCATCGATTAAACTCCACAAAAATTTTATTCAAAACAAAACGTTAAATAAATTTTAACGTAATATTACTAAACATTTTTTATGTTCTTTTTAGGTGAATTCTTGGACAGAATAAGAATGACATGAGAACCACTTTGACTAGATTGGGTTGAACCACTTATTAAACTACTTCTAGTGCCAGACACAGAAGTTCTAAATTTTTGACTCACGGTGTGACCTAAGTGTCTTTTCACTTTATATCCTATCAATTTAAGAAACGATTCTCTAAATTTTGAAGATATAACATTGTATAAGATGGGATTTAAAGCAGAATTTGTATACAACATCAACCTACAGAAGTACAGTAAACAATTATAAGCTTCCATTCCCAAAGATTGGATTTGCTCGGACGATGCTAACATCACGTAAAGGGTAAAAATTCTAAAAGGAAGTAGACAAAAGAAAAAACTCAAAACAACTGCTATTAACATAAAAACAACTTGTATTCTTGCTCTCATCTGTAATCTTTCGGATGAAGATGAAAGTTCGCTCGTATCCATCATCAAATGCCTAGCAATATACGTATAAACTATTAGCAGCATTAGCAAAGGTATTACAAAGAAAGTAATAATTATAGCACAGAAATAGATACGATGCCAGAATTTCTGAGCTACTGTTAAACACACAGGAACTATACTTCCATCGAAATATTCTTCATTCTTGTATTCGGTGAGAATCAACACCGGGCTGGTAATAGTCAAAGCTACTATCCATATTGTGAATATAATAACCATTGCACGAACTTTTGTGCAGGTGTAACCAGCTTTTAATGGCTGACAAATGGCATAGTATCGTTCGAAACTTATTGCAAGTATCGTCAACACGGAACCATGTGCTGCAGACATCTCCACATACGGAACAATTCTGCCTTTAATAAAATAAATAAATAAATAATGATTATTATATTTAAATTATTATTAATTTTTAATTTATTGTTTGAAAACAGTTTCATAATATAGACTAAAACTATTTAAATCAATTATTAAAAAGTTTAACAACAATTAAGTCAATAAGTATGCATATTGTATACTGTAAGAGATCAGAGAATACGTGAACATTTTATAATGACGTAAAATTGTGAAAAACTTTAAAAGTATTTTATTTTTCAATAAAATACTTTTAAATATTATTTTCAATAAATACTCTTATATGAAAAATAAAATTGATCAAAATTTTATTAATAATAATTAATATGAAAAGACTTTTTTAAATATATGAAATTGTGTTGCGCAAAAATTTAGTGTGATTATTTCAGATCGTTTTTTTAACAATTGTAAACATAACAAAGCAGGAAATAATAATAAATTCAAGCAAATCCATCTGGAAAATTGTTTTAACACTCGGTTGTTATATATACAGAAACGTACTGTTCTTAAGAGTTCGAGATAAACAAAATCTGTTTTTCTCTTTAACGTCGATGTTCCTTCATAACGAATAGCCTAATAAGAACAAAAAATATTAAGAATTTTTTCAATTTTCAAGCTTTTATATTCTTAAATAGGCATTTGAAATATGGATATCGATAAACATACTACAAATACAGCAAATAAATTTTGCAAG
Organism: Olivierus martensii; assembly: GCA_000484575.1. NCBI lineage: Eukaryota > Metazoa > Arthropoda > Arachnida > Scorpiones > Buthidae > Olivierus > Olivierus martensii. The sequence goes on from AYEL01020860.1 coordinate 7,641, forward strand.
AGTAGTTAAATGATTAATTTACTCCAATCCTCTCGATATATATAAAATTTTTCCGATATTTTTATATTACTGAAATACACGCAGAGATAAAAAATGAATAGAATCTCATTAATTATAATGTATCGATCGAAAATTTTACATTTTATTACAATTGCTAAGATAAACAAAATGGAAATCAATTTTTTCGGATTTTAAAGAGATATCCAAATTATTTAAATTTTTTGTGATAAATTACGGTTATATTACTTGTAAAAATTAAATAAAAATACAATACTAAACTTGTAAGCTAACTAAAAAAAAATAGTAAAAAATTTCATTTGCGAAAAGTGATAATTACGGTTTTAATTGTGAAGGAGGCTTTTAACAAACAAATTTCTTTTCCAACATTTCCAAGGTCCTAATGCTGCTAGGCTCAGTCGCATCGGCACACTGTAGTTATGCCATTGCATGTGATTACAACTTTTGTCACAAATTGCCTATTTAAGATTCATGAAGCTGTTCGATGTGTTCGAAATTTGATCGCTCGTAAACTGTTTTCAGTAACTTATCGTGCCATAAAACGTAACTATCGTTTATTATTTTTTGCTTAAACAGTTATATTTGACTTAAACTCTTCTAATAGTTTACCAACATTACGTACTTTTACATAGTAAAACGCTCCAATTCAGATACGAAGCAATGAAACCATATCTAATCCATTCAATCTGAAAGTTTGAAATCTATGCGGACGGAATAAATTATTTTGCATCGGTGGCTGATATATTTGCAAGTTACCTTAACTTCTTAAGGATTTCGTATCTTAAAAGTTTCGGAAATCTGATTTATAACTTATTGAGTGATCCACGATTGAAAAAAACACGCATTTTTTTCTTTAATATTTTAAATATTATAAAAGTTATAAAACAGCGCATAAAATTTTTCGTGCAATTCAAATACGTCGAACATATACGGGAATGACTTTTGCTTTTATTTTATCCAAAATTTCAAGAAGAGAGAATAAAAATGTGGAAAAGGATTTGATGGAAGGAACAGTTTTTTTTTTTTTTTATGGATCGCTACCAACTTATATAAAATCAATTTCATATTTCAATTTTCCTTTGACATATGTTTCATTTTGAACGCTTTTTTTCTTTTTATTATTATTATCTGGATAATCAAAACGTTAACAGTTATTCTCAAGGTAAATAAACTGATATTTCTTTTTTCAACATTTTAAATTTCGTTTGCTGTCAAATATCACACGAATTCCTTATTTTTCCGTTTATTTATTTATTTTTTATATCCTGAAACTGTCATTTTATAGGTAGATATATCTGTTTAATGTAAGTTACTATTTTTACTTTCGAATTTTCACAGTTTAAAATATATAAATATACGATACATATCTTTTTTCTTTTTTTCAATTAAAATTTAAACGATAAAAAGGAAAAAAAAAATCTAACTAAATACAGAAAATAAGGATATTAAGAAATGTAATAAGCCATTCTAATAGAGTATAAATTTTATAAAATGCCATTAATATAAACAATATAAACTTTCTACATAAATCTCATTACATATTTAACTTCTTTGTGCCACTTATTTTTATCCTTTATTCATTTTTTATCTGATGGTGATGAGTGATTTATGGTTTTCTTTACTGGATACTGTTTTTCGCTCTGATTGTTTTCTAGTTAAAGACACCACCGACAAGCCATTTTCTTCGTTGTCCTTTTTCTACATTCTATTATTATTATTATTATTTTTTCTCTTCTTCTGAATATGCCAAAAATGGGAACAAAGCACATACCATTGATTTTGAGTAATTTTTTAATTCTTAATTTTAATGTGCACTTGACACTGAAAGCATATTTTGACGTATTTATTTGAATTTTTTTAACTTAAAAAAGTTTCCGAAAAATGTTTCATATAATTAAAAATAATAATAATAAACAATATATATATATATGCTATAATCATTACCACAATATCATCTTGGCTCCAGAATGTGAGTATACTTAGCTGAGCCGTCTCTCCCACCGCACCATCTCTCCCAGATTTACCCTAATATTATATAGATGATCAATATGTAAATCAAATATTTTTAATTTTTTTTATTCTTTTTCCATTGTGATATAGACTATAGTTTAATTTATATACCATTAAATTTCATACTTGCACGTATATTTGTTAAATGATATTAAAGTTAATTATATTTTTGATTAGACCCGGATTTGATCTTTAATCAATTGATTATATACATTTCTAATAGCCAAATTAATCTCAATCATCCTGAACGAAATTTAAATTCTGTTTAGGTTACTTTATAGCTAAAAAAAATTTAACTTTGAAAAATATTGGGATTAGTAATTCAGTAAAAAATTATAACGACATTGGCATTGTTAACTTTCATCTTTTATGAAAGTTTCCAATAAAAAAAAATTCTGTTAATAAAAATAAAAGTAAATTATTAGTATAGTAAATTAATCTTGGCTTAAATTCATTAGTTTAAACACAATGTATTATGTGCATTAATTACAAAATTTAAGATGATATATAAATTTTACAAGATTCAGTAATATGTTTTATTTTATTTTAAATAATTAAAGGTAAAATTTGTATTCTAAAATTTTTTGTTTTAGAAGTAGAAATATTAAAATATTAATTAATACTAACTGAAATAAAATTTTCAGAAGTGTTAATAATAGAAATTTAGACTTTAGCAATTCAAAATTAAATATTTTATTTCACTATTTATATTTCAAATATTCTGAATTGGATCATATTAATTAAAAACAAATCAATGTATGAATGAACGAAAAATTTCGATGAATGCTGAAGAGTCGAAACTTGATACTGAAATACCGTATTTGGATCGTATTAATTAAAAACAAATCAATGTATCAATGAACGAAAAATTTCGATGAATGCTGAAGAGTCGAAACTTGATACTGAAATACCGTACTGTGTAGAAAATGTTATATTCAGCAATATTTCAATGTTCTAAAATTAAAATTTCTATAACATTTAAAATAACTAATAACATTCAATTGGGACGATATTTAATAATCAAAACGATTTTAAAAAACAATGTTATTTTTTGATTTTAATTAATTAAATCTGTTTTATTTAAATCGTGAATGGATATATTTATGATAAACCTTAATATCACAATAGAGATGATAATTTATTAGTATATATTTAATATGTCTTAATAATAATATAGACCTTTTAAGAAGTACATTAATTAAATTTTGTTTATTATTATTATATACGTAACTACTTAAGTATATAAATTCGGTAGAAAAATTGTGTTTAAGAGATACAATATTAATAAAATTATAAATTTTTATTTTTCGAGTACAGAATGAGTACAAATGCCATTTTTATAAAAATTGGTTTCTGTATTCAGTGTGCCCAAATTTACAATATAATTCCAGAACAAATATTAATCATTCAAATTTTTAGAAATCATTTCTTATTGACAAGGTGCATACTTTTCCCATTACAAGATAGCAGCCACTGAAACATGAAAATATAGTACCAACTTTTCTGAAACTTTTTCCCACCTGAATGATAGTCATCTGAAAGGATTTTAAATATAGGCCTATAGTATTTTGTAACCATGGGTTTATGACATTTTCCTCCTGTCAGATCGTCTGCAGGAAGAAAAAAATAAATATTATCTATAATTTGAATTTTTTGCAATTGTGCAAACCAAATCTCGGACTCATTTTGAAATCTCGACGTATTCCATTTATAAAATGGCAGCTGTCTGAAATTTTAAAATCTCTACATCATTAAAACTTTTTGTCACACATGAAACTACATTATTAATATATTGTACTCATTTGATAGATTTTTTTTTTGTAAAAGAAGACTATAATGTTAGGTAATTTTTTATCGATAGTATCTATGTGCTTTAAATCAACGTTGTTACTTAAAAATGTTAAATTACAATAAAAAATTTTTTTATTTTTTTAAAATGAATTTATTTATATACTAAAATATGTACTTAAGTATATGATTAGTAAAAACATATCTATATATTCAATTAAAACTAAATTATAATAAAATTACTTAATTGTGCTGCGAAAATGATAGAAATATTAAAATGTCTTAATCGCCCAAAAATAATGAAATATTAACCATTTTATTTTAACAATATGAATTGAAATTAGTATTCGGGTCATTAATGTCGTTAGGTTGAAAACAGATATTGACTACATTAATTATAAGTGCATCGCAAAGTCACTAGAAAGTAGATTCCTTCGCAAATTTCTCTCTTCATTTGTCATTCCGCATTTCTCCTTCCCATTTCGTCTATTATGAAAATATCGATGGCTGAATTCATCAATTTGGCATTCGTTTTTTATGCTCGAAGTCACAAACCGATTTCACTTTTCTCATAAATTGAATTCATACGAATAATGCGTTTTAATGTAACGGCGTTAACACCCAATAACAAGAGATTTTTGAAAAAATAATAATAATTTATATTGACCTTTGGCGAATGATCAAAAGAATGAATATTTATTTTTTAACAAATAAATTATACTGTATATTAAAATTTTTTGGCAGTTTTTTTATTTGTTTTTTTTTAAACCATTCAGGATATTAAAAGAAAAAATTGTTAAAAGATGTATATTTTAGAAGGTTCGAATTTTCGATAAAATATTAAATATAAAAATTTTTACGTGATTTTTATTTTTTTATTCGTTCTGGAACTGTTTTAAATCAATTATAAACAAAGAGGAAAACTTAAACTTCGTTATATAAACAAGAGCACTTTAATATAAAAAGTGAACACTAATTTTCGTTGTATAATTTTCTATTTTACGAGATCATCATGCTATCTACCTCTAGCAATAACTTTTGGATTAATTAATTAATTTTTATGAAATTTAATAACGATGTTCTTGCCATTAAAGATAACCTTGATCCCATATCATCTGATTTTTTAACTTGAACCATTTAAAAATAGAGGATATTCAAATTTCATAAATAACTTTTTGTACTATCTGATTGAACTTCATAAAATTCTTCACGGTAATTGACTATTAATGTCAAATTTAAAGGAAAGTAATTGACCTTATAAATTCACCTGTTTTAAAATGGTGGAGTGGGATTTCTCTGTTATAATTATGGAAACCTCAGAAAGTTTCTCTGAAGATTTAACTATGGAATTATTTAGTAGATTTTTATGTTATTCAATCTACAAATTATTCCATTGAAAACGATTTTGAAGGCATATATTTTAAACCTGTTTAATAATTCTGAATGAATAAAGAATATAAAATAGGCAATTAACTGTTTCGAGAACGACTTGTTATTTTACTTTTATTTCTGGTTTTATTTAACTGTCTGATTTTGAACATACGCTAGATTTATTGCTATAAGATCATTAACATTTTTTCATAAACATATTTTTATTTTTTATTAATTTTTATCTATGTAGTTTATATAGAAGTAAATATCGTGTTTATCTGCGCTATACATTCGTGTTCGCTATACATTTTCATATCGTTTGACCTATAGACAGAGCCGGATTAGCATTTTTGGAAGCCCTAGGACGAGCAAGGCTTTGGGGCCCTTAAAAATTCAAACCAGCTACGTCTAATTTTAAAGGCTCCTTATAACTTATAACGAATCTTTAAAATTTTACTTTCTATCTAGCACTTTAATAAAAACCCATTTCTTCTTATTAAAAGTTTATAAAAGTTGAAAATTGATTGATAGTTTTGGGGCCCCTAGAATCGCGGGGCCCTAGGACCTGGCCTAGTCGGCCTATAGGTAAATCCGGCCCTGCCTATAGTACACCTGGCCTAATCGGCCTATAGGTAAATCCGGCCCTGCCTATAGTACCTTAAGTTATAATCGTAATAATAACAACATCAAATATATTTAATAATCTTGAAAATATTTAAGATTATTATATATAATGATTAAAATATTCGTTGACTATAGTAAAAAAAAATACGTACAGAAACATAATTATAAATTAAAATATAAATAAATTTTATAAATTAAAAATTTAGTCAAAGAAACAATAAATTAAATTATAATGAGGAAAAAGAATTTGCAGATTAGAAAATAATGAAATAAAAATTTTATTTAAAAGCAATAAACTTTTAATGGAATTTAATGAATATATAATGCAATATCAACTTTCAAAAATAAAAATAAAATTCGCATCGTATTTTGTAATTCATGTCATAATTTTTACTACCTGTTATCGTACGTAAGTTAATGACAATGATTTTTTTTATTAATTAAACACAACTACATTATATATAATTTCACTAAATAAATTAGTTTTTTCTCGATAATAAATAATAGAATTTGAATAAATAATTAATAACATTAAGTTTACAACTTTAAGCGTGAGAAATAAGTTAAATTTCAATCATTATTATTTAATAGTCATTCGGGACATTTTACGAACACATAATGAGTTGTTTTTCCTAACTGGTTAAGGAATTCGAGTTCTTTTTATTGTTATATCCTTTGTAGAATCACTTTTATTATCTATAATTATGCACTGGAAAGAGAAAATAATTATTAAATTCTCAAAAACATGCAAATAAAAATCATTCGTAAATATTGTATTTGCCATTAAATTAAAATAATTAAATAACAATTGTTTCTTCCAGCAAACTATTACTTATTAACGAATACAAATTTCTATAAATGCGATAAATAAATAAATCACTATCTCAAATATAAACTATCCAAAAACTTTTACGGATGATTTACATTTGTAAAAGTTATTATCGATTATCCAGAATAACTTACGAAAATAATAAAATGCGGTTACTTCTTCCAGAGGCAAGTTTTCCTTTATAAACAGGATTATTTTCCCTGGAAAGGCTTTTTTTGTAATAAATCCTTTCCTGCTGCTCCAGCATTGCGTGAGTTAAGTCCCATATTTTGTGCTGCCCCTAATGTGTCTTGTTAAGCTAACAGTAATAAAAAACCCGTCTTATGCTACAATTTGTTAGGGAAAAGGAAAGAAAAGTTCTGGGTGCAGTGTTCTTAGAGGTTTATGACTCGAAAATAATTCAATAACAAAACTGAATGTTTTAATGTTTATTTCATATTTGAAAATAATTTAATATCAAATACATTCTAATGTATTAAATACATTATTTTACCATAAATGAAAGTGTTCAGAGTAACTTAAAAATATAATAATAAAGTTCGAATTTGTTGACTTTATACTGTACGTACTAGTGTTGAACATCGATAAAAACCATCGAAAAGTAACATCGATGTTTTGGGGATTTTTTTTTATGCATTGTCATTTAATATTAAATACATTATTTTACCATAAATGAAAGTGTTCAGAGTAACTTAAAAATATAATATGTTAAAAAATACTTTCTTGAAAGCAATCTCATCTTTCTTTAGTAAGATTTCCCAAAACAGTTTGTTTTTTCCTGTCTTTCCGTTATTTAAATAAACTCTATCCAAAATTTTTGACAGAAAGATTTCTATCAAGAGTTATGATAAATGGCATTTAAAAATTCAATCGAAAAATAAGTTCTAAAATCACAAATCAAATTTATTTGTAACGTTTCTGTTCCATAAACTTAGTTCGTCATCAACAACAAATTTTGTATAAAGACTGTTGCTGATGGTGATGGCCGAAGTTTTGAATTGGGAATATAATTTGATATTAAAAAAAATTCCTATTTTGTAATGCGGAAATGTATCTATATAAAATAATTTATTTGGATAATTAATAAAATATTAATATTTTTGTTCCACTAAATAGTTTTGTTTCATATAAAACGAGGAAGTTAAATAAATTCAGAGCACGAAGTAGCACATCGATTGCCTAACGCTATTAAAATAGAATAAAATAAAAGGAAACTGGAATAAAAACGGAAGAACTAAGCTGATAATGACAGCTTTTCAAGCAGTTTATATTTATCACTATATTTTTCCAGCTGGATGAATTGAGAGTGCTTTTGACAAATCCTTTTATTCCTTTATGGCTATTTATCAAAAATAAAGAATAGTTTGACTATTAAGTAATTTTACAGAAAATAATGGAAATTTAGTGATTGTCAAAGGAAATCATCAAATATATTTACACCGACTATTCATTTTCATCGAATTTTGTTACACCTTCGAGCGATTATCCCAAACAAAACTGTTTACAACAAACTTTTCTCTTAGAAAGTTTAAATAAGATAATCTTTAAATATTATAACTAACTTATAAGATAATAAATTATTAAACATCCTTTAGTGCTTTTAATTAGAGCAATATTAAATCCGTGAAAAAAAATAAATTTCGATCTTAAACGAATATATAAAAGTTTGAGCGAAACTGGGATCACAGATACTTAAAAATTACAAATAGAATTTATTTTAAAAAGAAAAGAAATCCTTTTTTTATTATTTGTTTAACAAAAATAGTGCTTCGGGCCAATACAGAATTTAACAGTGGAAACAAACTTATTTAAATGTGGATGTGTCACCCCAGAGAGACAAGGCAGACGTTTCCATAACTACAAAGTATTATATGTTACTGTATATCTTCCGTTAGAAAGGACTGAGTATTTTTAGCCCTAGGCAGACTGGATGTGTTGTGTCAAATAACAGCTCCTTCGAGAATTTGAACTTTTTTACAATGTTTGACAACATTTAGCTGAAACATTGTAAGGCGTAGCGACGAAAAACTAGAAAAAGTTACGTGAACTTTGTATTAAAAAAAACTTCAAAACGGCATCTTTTAAAAAATTATTGATATATTTACTGATTACGAAAACTTCGGGGAATTCTTTTCGTTTAAAATAATCGATATGTCACTCGCAAAGTTTTCCAGTTTCTGCGATAAAAAGTATATGAAAAAAGTTGGTTATTTCTTAAATACAAACTATTAAGTCAGATTAAATAATAATAATCTCAGGATAACATGCACATTTCCGAATTATTCTTATCAATATTACGTTAATACAAAGATACAAGAAATAATAACAATAATATAAAGAGAAATGGGTCGTTGTTCATAAGGAAGTCAACCGAACATAGAACAATTACTGAGAGAAGATAAGCCGAAGTAAACTCATCATTCAGAATGACAAGTACAAAAATAAAACAAGAGTTATAAAATGAAAAATATTTATTTATGATACAATTTAAGAAGTAATTCAATCTGACTTATTTATAAGTATTTGTACTTTAAAGCTGGATTTTCGTCAATTAATTAAATTTACATCTTAGAAAATGCGCGACGACATTAAATTTTAAAGTATTCGAGCTTAATTAAACAATGTTTTGTATCTTAATTAGTCAAATTTATTGTTTCCTATCGGTTAACTACGACGATGATTCGCATTTTTTAACGTTAATTATTTAATCGCGAAATAATTACATAAATCATTATTTGAATAACGACATTATGAACGGATAAGAGTTTAAGAAAACTAGAATATGTATAAGGAGGAAGAAAATTATACGTGATATTTCTGTCTTAGAAATGAAAACTATATTTGTTTTTTCAGTGATAAATAACCGATGTAACTGTAATGATCTTTTTTTTGTTTCATCTGTAATCCAACATTGTCTTACTACTTCCAGTAGTTTCCAATAACGTAATATAAATCACAAGCAAAAGAGATTTTTAAAGGAGAAAGTGGATAATACCTCAATAAACAATTTATTTTTATTAGTAGATTTCTAAAAGATTTTAATTAATATAAATGATGTTACGGGATTATTAAGAGAAGGAAAGTTTTTTATGAGAAGAAAAAATATTTAAGTTGTTCTAACGTTATATTAATTCCACTCATTGTTAAATTTGTTTGTCTAGAAATTTAAAAGTTTAAAATATTTAAATTTATTAATTATGATTCCTTAAAGAATAAGTTTGAAATTCAGAATTAATTTTTTTAAAGGAGGTTAAAAAATGTTAGCTATTCGCAAGAACAAAGAGCTCTATGAAATACAATAAAACAGTTTAAGAACAATCAGCTTACTTGTTAGATTCATTTAGAGTTTATTCTTTACATTATTCTTTCAAAGTGAACTTTTGTAGCATTTTTCCGAAAGAACGATTGATTTTAGTTCTTTTAGAATCATTAAGCTTCATTCTAACCAACCATTCTAACAGTTTAAATTCTTTTTGTGTCTCATAGTACCTTTACAATGATTTCTCTTTAGATGTTTTTTCTGCTTATATGTTCCCTTTTGAAGCATTTATGATAGCAAACTCCCAATTATTTATTAGTATTATTATAAGAAATTCTAACTTTACTTTTATATATTTAAAAAAGTGATTAAAAAATAAATAAAAATTCCTTGTACTGTTTAAAACGACAAATTTTCATAGTGATATAAATAATAACGATTTTTCTCAGACTACCTAATTAGTTAATAATTGCTTTTTATACTTTAACAAAAAAAATCATTTTCAATTTTGAAACTTCGCCCTTTAAAAGTATCTGGGCGCGATACCATATCAATTTGGACAGGATTTCAAAAAAAAAAAAAAAACTGAAAGATACTGTTCAGTGGAATGATATCATTTGGATGTGACATCTGGGGCATCCGCAATCGATTCTCTTGACTCCTACACTCTTTTGTTACTCCATCTGCCCCATATAATGAAACTGGCGTAACGATAATTCATCAGATCCGCTTCCGCAAAATTTACTTTGCAGATTAAAAGTGGCATAAAATCCTAAGATATGATATCAATATTCTGCATATGTTTAAAATTATCAGATAAAAATAAATGTAGGATGATATTTATTTTCGTTTGAATATTTATTAAGTTTATCGATTCATAAAATACCATTAAAATATTTCCGCTTCTACTTAAATTAATAAAATTAAAACAGTGTTTGTTTTACTGGAAAAATGAATTTATAAATTATCTTTTATTATTGATAAAACAATAAAAATCAGAATATTATAGACTATATTTAATATATTTTATATAATCAATTTTACATAAAAAGTAGCATAGTAATCTTTAAGAAATTAAAATTATAATAAACGGAATAAATTAATGTATAACAATAATTGGCGCGTCTTTAATTGTAACAATTAATCTTGGATGGTTAATCTTTAAGCAACGAATTAAGTTGCCAAAATTTCGGTAAAATTTAAAATTTTTAAATCCATTTGAAAGATATTATTAGTTTTTTTTTTTAGATTTAGGCAAACAAGGAAATATAAAATCGCCAGAAAAGAAAAAAAAAACTAATGTTACCTGGAACGAATAATATCTTAAATAGATTTGAATAAAGAGATTAGAATAAATGCGCAATTTACATAATTACAAGAATGCAAACATATTTCATATGTAAACGACAATGGTATTTGGAATACTTTAACACAAATGATATACACGTTTGAGTGTTTCTAAATCTATCATTTTATACATGTTCTGCTCTGTATATATTTATATATATATATACACACACACATATACATACATAACTTAAGTGAACGTGAATGAAATTAGTGAAATTTCTTGTGCATCATTTTCCTAGAGGAGATTTATAGCGTGTGTGTAAATTTTAACAATATGTATAATGTGATTTTTACGAGTATAGCCTGCAGGCGTTGGAAGAATAAATAATAAGTGAACTTTACCCACTACGATAATAAAATGTTGCGATAAAAATAACATTAAGAAATACAGAATTTTAATTGTCATAGAATTAATTGAATATTCATTTGGCGCTTATTATTTTTGAACATAATAGAATATTTTTATAATTGAAGTTTATAAAACCGTTTGAATAATTACAGTTTTCCTAATTTATTTTAATTAATCTATCTAATTTATAAATACAATTATTTTAATTTTTGTCCTGTTTGATATTTTAATATCTATCTATTGAACATCTAAAAAAATATTTAATAAATGTTGTTTAAAATATATTAATTCACGTAATTTTAAATGTACAAAATATGAAAATAAACGTATAAATTTAATAGAAAGAAATTCTATATTATTGTATTTATAAAATCTAAACAAACAGAATTGTTAAGAGAACACTTTTTTTGGAACAAACTAAATTATTACACACTTTATAGAATCTTCTAGCCGGCTCAGCAATCGAATAATGTAGTTGATATCATCCATTCTACTATATCGTTAAATAATAAACCACTCTAATACGTAGGATTAAACAGTTTGTTCCAAAAATTATAAATTCTTTGGATTGATTAAAGATGCTCGATTAAAATGTCATCAATCTGAAGAAGGATCCAAAGTTGGATAATTGAATAGTCCAATCCGAGATCCGTATTGCATTTATTGGAGAAAACTTGGAAATTCTAAACGTTCGATATTTTTAAATGAATGGAAGCTGTAGGATTAAAAGATGCAGCGTTAAGGTCAACTTTAATGATGGATATACTTTCAAAATTTCATGAAAGTCTGCTGATTACTTCAAAAGTTATTAAGTGGACACACGAATTATTGATAGCAGACTAAAGATTTTGTAACATTGTTCAAAAAATAAATTTACATAGGATATAAATAAATTTTCGAGAAAATATATACAGAACAATATTTCCTGAAGAAGATGATCAAAAATGATAACTTTTGAAGTAATCAGCAGACTTTCATGAAATTTTGAAAGTATATCCATCATTATAGTTGACCTTAACTCTGCATCTTTTAATTCTATAGCTTCCATTCATTTAAAAATATCGAACGTTTAGAATTTCCAAGTTTTCTCCAATAAATGCAATACGGATCTCGGATTGGACTATTCAATTATCCAACTTTGGATCCTTCTTCAGATTGATGACATTTTAATCGAGCATCTTTAATCAATCCAAAGCAACGAGCATATTCGGAATGTAGATGATTAGTTATTTCCAAAATTGTTTAATAAATTCAATTTTTGCAATTAAAAACTTTTATTTTTACAGAAATTTTATTATTAATTTATTAATTGCGAATAATATTAACTATAGTTTTTTTCTATAATTAATTAACATTAATTTTAGAAAAAAATGATTTTTATATTTAATGCAAAATTTTCTAGCGCTTATAAGAAAGATGCGTCGTTTATTAAGAAGCGCTGTTTATTTTTTAAATAATTTTGTGTATTTCTTAGTAGATTTTATTAATTATATCTTATAAAAATGTCTAAATTACAGATATACACAAATTACATATAATACTGTTTCCCTATGTGGCTGTAAAATTTACAAATTAAAGTGAATAATTTTAACACATTTTTATTGTTTTTTATTAGTGAAATATATTAAAACTGTTAAGTAATCATAAATAGATCTGTAAATCTAAATATATAATTTTTTGATACGAGAAGAAGAAAAAAATTTTGTGTGACTTATATTGAAATTAATACAGGGAATCTTTCGCCACCGACTTCTTTTATTTCGTTTATAACTTTTATATAATTAATAGTAACCGTATACGCAACTTATCGGAAATTGTGATATTGATTTTTTGTTCTAAAAATAAAACAAAGAATATGTTTAAAAAAAGTTATCTTCTTGTAGATTACTTGCATAATCGATCGCTCTTTCGCTCATCTTGTCTATTGATCGAGCAAGCGTTAAATGAATAGATATTTTGATTGCCGTATTGACTTTTTAAATTTATATCCAAGTTATTAAAGATGATAATGATTTTTAGATTTGTAAAATTTTGATACAAACGATTTCACACTTATTACTTAGCGTTTAAAAGTACAGGTATGGGATATTTAATGAGATTTATCGTTCTATCGAAATGCACTGAATTTTTTCTTTAGAAAAGTTTTTTAAATAGATTTTTTTTTATCCTTTAGAAATTTAATTAAAAATTTATACTAAATAAAAGTTGAAAGAAACGAATTATCGATCTAATCATGTTAAACTTTTTTAATTATATAATATATGCTAAAAAATGAGAAGTATAATAAAGGATTCGATTCCAGAATATTCAAATAAAAAGTTATTACTATTCTGTATGTCTTTTGCTATGAAAAAATTTTTTTGTACATACTAAATAAATGAAATATTTATTTTAGCAATTTATATTTATATTTTTTATTGTAAGTAAACACAAATATAGTATTATTTTTTTTCTATTAATTCTATTAAATATTCATTATTTTGGGTCATTTTTTCCTTTCAAAATGAGCTATAATCACATAGTGGTGTTGAAACATAAAGTTTGAGGAAAAATTAGCTAAAAATAATTACAGATAATACACTAATAACTACGGACTGCTACTTACTCATATTAAACTATAAAGAAAAAATGTGAAATAAAAAAAACTAGAAATAACAAGGAATTTTATATATTTATAACTGTAATAAAATCGTTTATAGATGTTACAAAATCTCATCTTTTTAATAACAAAACCTCTCAAGATGTTTAATAAAATGTTTAATTAATTGATTTATTAAGATTTAGATGTTACTAAATGTTTAATTAAATAATATTTTGAATTAATATTTGTGAATGTTTGAATTTCTTTTAAAACTTTTCCACTGTCTGCATTCAATTATCAAACTAACTAATCTGATTAAAAATTTATAACAACAAATTTAATTATGTGATTAATTAATCGTTTATACGGATGGTAACAGGTAATTTTTACAAATTCACAATTTATTAATAGATTAGTTGCAGATTTCCATTTGAAAATATTTTTATCTAACTGAGTGATTGCGAAATTTTGAAATAAAATTTTTTTTTTATTCAAGATTCTCCAATTACTTATTGTTTTAAGAAACAAAATATAGCTGCTACATCACTGGTCACCGTATTTTGTTTCCAATTATTCTACATTTTCTAATTCTACAATACAGTACTGTACTTAGGAATATAATACAGGAAAATTGAATATTTTATTTTATGTTAAAAAATTACTAATCAAAAATTCGAATACATAGACTCACATGATTTAAACTGGATGAATTTGCATATAAATTTGATGATAATTTATATGAATTTTATTAAAATAATTTTGTTTCAAATTATATGCCGAAATACAATACTGTATTTAGAATTTAGTATTTTTTCCCAATTTCTCTCTGCTTAATATGTTATTTTATATCAGAATTGATTTATTAAACTATTAATCTATATGAAAAAGCATATGAATATAAATATATATTCCGAGTACATTATTTATTTTAATAATCAGTTAAATTCAACTTGGGGTTTGATCAGATAATCAACAAGTTCTGCTTATAATGTGGAATGATGTTTGAGTGTATAATTTTTTCAGCAAGATTCTTTTACTTTGTTGAAACTTAATTTACTGATAAATTTATTAATAATCTTTATATGTTTAAGTAATATTACCAATTAGGAATTCTGTCTGTAAGAATTTCTATCAAACTTATTTTATAAGTGTTTAACTTATTTTAATGCAACAAGTGGAATGTAACTTGAATATTACTAAAGTTATCTTAGTTATAATAGTTATGTTTACTATTTTATATGGATAAATTCTATATGACAGAATTTTTCATGTGATTTATACCATTAAAAATTAAAAAATATACATAAAATACTTTATTTCTATAAGATCTCAATTCGTAAAACTGTTTTTATTTATATGCAAAACTCGCATCCAAGAATACAATATAATCAGTGGTATTCAACCTTTTTTTTACTATGAGAGCTACTTTTCTATACTAAGTTATTCGGCGATCTGCTCTCTTATATAGATCACATTCCCCCAATCTGATATCTGATTGCACAACTATGCAGTTAAATGCGCTCATTCACTTCGGACCCACTCTCCTAGCTCTAAAAACTTTGTTTGTATATTTAAAAATTTATTTATCACTTTTAATTATTTTAATACAACAAATAAAATATATTGGAATAAAATTTTTATTTCTCTTTGAAAAACCAAAGTTAGAAAAAACAACAGATTGATTAAAAACTCATAAGTTACAGTAAATGTAGTTGATTAAAAAAGTTAATGTGAAATTTGGCATTGTTTGGAGCTCGCAGAAATGCTGGTTGATTAAAAAAAAAGTTAATGTGAAATTTGGCATTGTTTGGAGCTTGCAATATTTTGTTAATCAGTTGATTATGAAGAAGTGGCCAATGGCAAACATTCATCCAAATGATCATTTGTAATTTGGTTTCTTGATTTTTAATAATGCTCATATTTGAAAAAACAGATTCTGACAAATATGTGATCAGAAACACGACAGAATTTTTTGCACAATATCAGCTAATATTGGAAAATTTTCATGTGTATACTTCCAAATGATAAGAAAATTATTGATTTGACAATTTTAATGAAAAATAAATAAGCAATAGCAATATACTTAAAGAGAATTAAAAATAATACAAAATGATGATAAATAGATTATTATGTTTTCAGTTTTAATTAAATTTTTAAATAAGGAGGAATAAATAAGAGATCGACCAAACATCACTCCGCGATCGACAGGTTGAACACCGCTTCAATATATTATACTATAAACTATTGAACACAACAAATGTTATTCACAAGTTAAGGTTTTCCTGTTAAAATATCAAGATAAGGACATGATTTACAACAATGAACATAATCAGGAAGATAAACATATGAAAACAATTTTAAACTACTGAACTATTATTTGATAAGATGAATGTATCAATCTTATCGCTTCTTTTATTACACTAAATGTAGTTTAAAAATAGACTGAAAAAAAAATAACTTTCATGAAATTATGAAGGCGATTTTCTATTTTGTAGCATTAAAAATTTCTTAAAAATTTTTACTAATATTTTATCAGCAAGATTATTATACTTTGTTCAAACTTAATTTACTGATGAATTTATTAATGATCTTTATACTGGTTAAGTAATATTACCAATTAGTAATTCTGTTTGTAAGAATTTCTATAAAACTTATTTTATAATGAATAATGCAACATTCATTTATAGCTTAGCCTATTAACTGTTGAACAACAAATGGAAATGAAAAGAAAACACAGATTCATGATTAGGTCCATAATCATAAATTTGTGCTTTATTTTTATTTCCGAGATATTTGTAACACCTGGCCAAATTGAACTAAATACAACGATCATAAAAAATAAGAAAAACTGTAAGTGTATTAGACGTTGGTAAGAAGAATAACATATAATAACTAATATTCCATATAATAGCAATATTCATAAACTTCAAAAGAGTACAAAATAACAAATAGAATCATCATCGATTCCCATCAAAAAATGAAACTGTAAGAAGTTAATTAGTAAAATAGTGTAAAATGCCATAACTTAGGTGAAATTAAGTGGAAATATGTAAAAGAGAAACTACATAAAATTATGATAAATTTGCGTAAAGCTTCACTATTTGCACTATTTGATAAGAAAGGCCATAATAATTAAAATTCTTTCCAATAAGATTTAAATGATTAAAATAAAATAATTAAAATGCCGAAAACGTTTGGCAGCAAAATAAGAGCATTCTATAAAAATGTGCTTCACATAATTCGAATTGATCTTCAGCTATCACGAAGTTGAAAATAACGCCTTTCTGTAGAGCCTTCCACTATATAGAATTTTATTAGGACTGTTTTCTTTTTCCTGTTTCTACAGTAACTGATTTCAAATACAGTTTTGGAGAAACTGGTTTAATATCGTACAGTCTTATGTTAGAGTGTGTAATAGATGTGATCATTGTTATCAAAATTACAGGAATAATTTTCGCAATTTATTAAAAATAAACAGTAAACGGAAAGAACTGCGAGAAAACTCGAGCATTCATGATCGAGTTGACTCGAGCCAGCAACTCTACATAATATTATACTGTATAAAATATTGTATATACTATATATATATATAAATCACATTAAAATTTTTATGTCTGATAATTCGATAACCAATGTTCAATGAATAAATTGTCCTAATACCCCGGACACACTAGCAGAGATAACGGACGTTATTGTCTTA
>AYEL01020916.1:0-15240 GCA_000484575.1 Olivierus martensii
TAACGAAATCTCTATCAGAAATAAATCGGCATGTTGTTTGTGGACTTCATTTTAAGGAAAGTGATTACCTGAATATATCAGTTTCAAAAAGACTCGTATGGAATGCGGTACCATCTTTAAATATTGATAATGGTAAGGTAAATTTTAAATAACTTAGTGAGGTTACTGAATATTTGTAATTTCACCTAAATATTTTTAAAACTTTGCAGAAAACAATGAATCTCATTCAATAGAATCAACATTAACCATCTGATGATCTGCTGTAAAAACCAATTGAAAAGGGATTTGTTTCCAAAATGAATAATGAATTTGCAGTTATAAACGTTGTTAGTTGATTGTTCCTCAATTGTAAACCTATAATACATTAAAAAAGGTGAACTGTAAATGTATGTAATTTTAATTCTCTGAAGATAATTTTTTATCCATTAAAAAACATTGTAAATTATTGTTTGTAATAAAATATATTTGAAAAAATCATAAGCATGTAAATTATATCAATTGTCATCGTTGTGATCATTACTAATGGCTAATGAATAAACATCATTTAGATAGTTATTTACAGAGATAAATAAAAAAAATAAAATACTAAAAACTGAAATGTAAAATATATACTAATGGTACTTGTATAAAAGATGAATAAAATGAAAATTACAAAACGACAGTTGAGGCAACAGAGTACAGCGAAGACGTTTTCTGAAATAGTTCATAAAACGATTACTAGATGGCGCAATAAAAAAGTTTACTCGCAAACTTAACATTAGGGTCTATGGGAGTTTCGTCTCCATGTATTAATACTCCGTGGTGTGAACACTCCCTACAGGAAACTTTTGAGTCTACCACACGCAGTACGAGTCGTGTACTAACCGCCATATAGGACGTTACTAAATATCATTCCTCTGAAAATCAACGATAACGAGATATATATTAAATCGAAGAAAAAAAAAAAACAAAATGAAGATTGAAATGAAGGTACAAAAAATTAGGTATGTCCATTTTTATAATTAATTATTAATACACGTCGATGAAACATATCTAACAATATATTTCAATTTTTGTTACGCCATAAATTAGTGATTTTGTAAATTTTATTGTACAAATTGACTGATAGCGCATTTTGATCAATCAGGTATAAAAATTAGTATTCTGTTATTAACAATTTTCCGAAAAATCCATAAAATAAGGAAAAGCTTAATTTTATTGAACTGTGCTTACGATTCCAAGATATACCCTATATTTTGGGGTAAATTTTTAAAAATACCAGATTCGAATGCTTGTGTATAAAAAACTTTTGGTATATATGGCGAAAATTTAGCTTTGAATTCCACTACTACTCAATTTAATTTAAATATTTCAGCAAACTAAATAATTTATATTTATTTTATTAAATATAAACTTTATATACTGTACGTACTTTAACTAACAAGTAAGATATAATAATATACTGAATAACAAGAATATCCTGCTGATATGGTCGTGAATGGAAGAAATGCCCTCACATGACACATTCTTACCCCTTCACAGTACCAGTCGCCTTCCTAGAAAAGGGAGGGGACGGTTGGCCCCGGGCAACAAGCTGAATGGGGGATTAATAGCATGGAATGCGATTATTCACCACATATTTGTATAAAAATTTTTGTATAATTTTCAGTTCTTAAAAATTATTTAAGAAAATGTTTGCTGAAAACAAATGTTTTTTTTATGTACAAATAAACAGATTTGTTTTTTGAAAAGTAAGTGGGACCAAAAAAAATGCCGCCCGAGCAGTGGCGTAGCTAGAGTTGTGTGGGTTGTGATGCAGCATATAAAATGGGACCCCCAAGAAATGTACAAATAAACAGATTTGTTTTTTTAAAAGTAAGTGGGACCAAAAAAATGCCGCCCGAACAGTGGCGTAGCTAGAGTTGTGTGGGTTGTGATGCAGCATATAAAATGGGACCCCCAAGAAAATTTTATTCTTTTTACAGCTAAAATAATAATACCTGCCTGCACTGATGATTCTAATAATAAAAATTCATTATTACTTTAATAACTTACCTATAATAATTTTCATTTTTTTCTTCTAAAAGGAAAATACTTTCAGAATCTGCACGTATTTTATCTTTTCGGACTACATCTTAAACTATTTTTATCCATGGGTAATTATTTATAAAGTAATAATAAAGTATATTGAGCACAAGATAATTTTTTTAAGTACAGTATATCTATCCCTATTTCCTTTGCTTTTTATGAACGATCATCCCTATAAATATGTTTTATCCACGACGAAAAAGTTACAATAGATAACTGTTTTATAGTAATTTATAACCACGTGTGACTAGGAAGGTCAAATGTCGACGAAATGTCTGGGGAGAGGTCCAAGCAGAGTAGAGGTTTAAGTAGAGGACTGTATATACTCTTGTCCAAGTATGGAGAGACTTTCCTTTAATAACCGGCAAAGTCATAAAATCGTTTAGCAACATTCGGATGTCAAACCATCTTGAACGACATTTATTTATTAAATACAGGATACATTTATTATCAGATATTTTATACAACATATCTTGTCATTAAAATAGTTCCTTCAAAATAATTCCGGATATAGTTAACTTATTCAAAACATCGCATTATAGAGCGTCAGAAGAATGTCATTTGTAATCTGAGAAATAAGGGTCCAGCTCAGTTTAAACCAGGGATAGGGCAATCTTTCTCTAGGTAAGAGCCACATTTAAACTTTCGTATTGACGCGAGCAGCACAAAAGAGAAAAAAATGCATGTAATCCTAATTATTTATTCTATATGATTACAAATTAATGTTAGTATATTTAATGTAACTTCTGGAACTTATATTAATATATTTGGTGAAATATAAGTCATTACAAATTTTAAATTATTTTTGAAATGCTTGTCTGTTAGCTGATTTCTTGTTTTACTTTTCTCTAAACTCCTGCAGAAAAAACTATTCACATATTAAATTGTAGAAAATAACGTTATAATTTTTGCTGCATACTTCTTAATTTAGGAAACTCATTTTATTTGATAAAAGTTTTATAAAATTTACTAAATTTTTTTCTTCAGAATGTCATTGAAATCTAAACTAAGAATCTATTATCTCCAATAATATATCTGATATATTTGGTGAAATATAAGTCATTACAAATTTTAAATTATTTTTGAAATGCTTGTCTGTTAGCTGATTTCTTGTTTTACTTTTCTCTAAACTCCTGCAGAAAAAACTATTCACATATTAAATTGTAGAAAATAACGTTATAAACGTAGAAAATAACGTTATTTGATAAACGTTTTATAAAATTTATTAAATTTTTTCTTCAGAATGTCATTGAAATCTAAACTAAGAATCTATTATCTCCAATTGAATTTCATTTGGCGCAGTTTCTATATTTACTGCAGAGGTGCTGTAAAAATCGGTATTTCATTTTATCTGTTATGGGGTTATTTTATTTTGTTTGTTTTGAAACATTTTGTGCGAAGCGACCCGCAGGTGTGGTGAGGTCCATGGGACCCACCATTTTTATATCTTTATATCTAGACGTCGTATATGTAAAACGATCAATTTCAAGATTCGAACGATCCAAATTTAAACCGAAATTTAATAATTAATATTATTTCGCCACATTTGGCAATATTTGACGAAGGGAAATGGAGTCGGAAAGTTAGTCCTAACAAAGGATGTAAAAAAAGATAAAAATCTTTCTTTCTTTCTTGCTAGTTCCTGCTTACTTGATTAATCACTAATTATTTACAGAATATAAAAGGGAGTAGCAACAGAAGACTTCAGAGAGTTCGAAAAGTTCCTGGTCCTTGTCCCATTAACTTAGGGGACGAAAACTCTCCCAACATCCTGATTTCGAAGGTTACTTCTACAATAAAAATGATGTCACCGACATCCGACTATTTTCGACGAGAAGAAAGATCAAAAGACTCCACGACTCTATTTCCCTCAGGTACTTTCAAACAATACGCGTATAGTCAGGGTTCTTTTCGGCTATTTTCGATCACAATACTTTTCGCCATTTCTTGTTGTTTAATTTAATTTTATATTGTTCAATAAACGCTTTATTTTTTGCTTGTTAAATTAGAGTTGGTCATTTTTCCGAACCTGGAGCTCCGTGCCGCTTACTCACGAGGTTGTTTTAAATTCACTTACTACAGTAAATTTCTGCCTCGCTGATATTTGACTACAACGCCACGTTGCGGGATTCTCACAGGTGTATCGGCTGTTGCGATTTCTTATCCTAGTTTAAATAATAGATTGAGACAAACTTGTCTCTGCTAATCTTGATGAACCATTGCTTTTGCATCCTTGTCAGACCTGGGTCCCTTTCTAATTTGGGCCCGGGTATCAAAGATTCTGGCTACTTCACTGTACAGTACAGTATATTACTATAGCTTCCTTCCTTTCCTGCCTCTTTCTGCACGAGAATTTCACGTCGCCTGCTGTTACTCCAAAGTTTTTTATGATTTAAATATCCAATTACTCACAGATTTCACTGAAACTTTCTCCTATAGTTATCAATCAAAGGCACTTAATATAACTGCTGAGTTTCGTCAGACATTTGTCAGATTCATTCAACTGATTAAAATAACTAAAAATCAGCATACATATACTTCATCCGTCACTACTTTATTATACAGAATATATCTTTTGTATCACGTCCTAGGGGACAAATGAATACGAAGTCCTATATGATGATATATTACAATTAATGATTTATAAGGAAATCATATAAAGGAGCTGATGTCAACTTCATTCCCTGAAATTGTTTCTAGTTGTCTAAAACAAAAAGAAGTTTTTAATGATTTCTTCTCAATTTTTTAAAATTTTTTGTTCAAATTTTTATAGAATATTTAAAAGTAAATTGCTTACTGATTTTATACAGGTTTAATTTTGTAGTTTTGCTTAATTGAGAGCATCCAAAAATCATGTCATGCTGTTTGGAGAGAGAGAGAGAGAGAGAGGATATAGTAGATTTTAACGATAAATAACTCAGGGTCCCTGTTGTTGAGAGACAGAATACACACATCTTTTAACCCCGGGTGGGGTAGAAGACGCTTAAAGGGAGTCACCTTGCATTGATGTTGCCGAAATCCGTTATTTCCACCTCATCTGCGACCTGAGTGTGAGGTGGGATCTTTATTCATAATCAGAACTACCTGGCAGGTTCTCGTCGCACTCCTGGAAATAGAATAATCCCATCAAAAACATCTGATATTTAATATAATAAGCCAAGTACAGTATTACTGAAACAGGATATTTGTGAAAATTTAGTCGTTATTTTGATTGATGTTATCATATTATTTTCTTAAATTGTCAAACAAGTAGTTGCGTCCAAATTTAGATGCGGTACTTGTTTCACGATTTAAGAAAATAATATGATAACATCAACCAAAATAATCGCATCTAAATTTTCACCAATATCCTGTTTCGGTAATACTGTACTTGGCTTATTTATCTAAATTTTCATAAATATCCTGTTTCGGTAATACTGTACTTGGCTTAATATTTTCACAAATATTCTGTTTCGGTAATACTGTAGTTGGCTTATTTTATTATATATGAGATGTTTTTGATGGGATATAAGGATATTTATATCGAGTTAAATTATTGTGGCATTAAAATATAATTTCCGGATGAATTTGTCTCAATTGTTGAAGTCGATGCTAATTAGAGACATTTCTAGATAAGAAAATCATCTTCTTTTACACCTTTTAATTTTAGCCCAGTTGCGCCAAAATTTTTGGATGATTTTAAATGAACTACACTATGCCTATATTCTGAATTTAGTCAAAAATCGGTTATCAATGCGATATGTAAAGGCATTTATTTGAAATCGGATCTCCTTTTCCCCCTTTATTTTGACCCGATTGTTTTCAAATTTTCAGGGTAGCTCAAGTGCACTAAGAAACATCTATGTTTCAAATTTCATCGATATCGGTTAAACTATGCGACCTGTAGGGATGTATGAATAGGAGAAGAAGAAAAATAATTTTTTGTCCATTTTGCAATTTTTAAACCATTTTAATTCTATTATTAATTGGATATGAAACGTCAAATTTAGTAATCTATGTCCTACTGAATAATTTACTCAAATATAATTGTCAGATTAATAATATTTAACTTAGGACCAAAGTTAGAGAGAGTTGAATTTTCGTTGTAATGACTCCGGTAATAAGAGTCACTCAGGTCCCTCATGATTTAGAACAGGGTTGTCCAAAAGGCGGCCCTGTGATATAATAATACTACGTTTTAATATTTTTTCACTTTTATTTATTACTTTTTTAAGAGATTAATAAAAAGAATTTTTTTCTTAAGTATTAGTAATTATTTAATGATAAACAAGCTATCAATGACATCACATTTTTATGACTTTCAATCACGTCAATTTTAGCTATCCATGACATCACATTTTTATAAGACATTCAATCACGTCAATTTTAGTTTTAGTTTTATATTGTGACTGTATATTAGTTATTTTTTGGTTTCTAACACACAATTTTAGTGAAGGTGTAACCGTTGTTGTGAGATTGTGTGTTAATTTCATTTTATTGATTAGTGTAATTTAATTTTATTTTTATTTTACCACGAGTTCGTTGCACTTGTGAAATGAGTGAGAAAAAAACGTAAAATAGAAAATAAAAATTGAATATATTAGTAGCGGTGGGAAGATGATTTTTTTCATAACAAATCACATGGGTTAACTGCTCTTGGTTTAACGAACGTTTTCCTAATTTTTGTGGTTTTGGTCGGAAAGTAGTATCAACGTTTGGTAGTACTCATTTGTATGAATTTCCATTTTCTAACATGACAATAGTTAAGAATCGATTCGGAACCTTTTACATATTCTGCTGGTTACAACAGGAATGGATGTAAACATCTAGCCCTTGTAAATGCTGCTGCCCGCCCTCATTTATCACATTAAATAGGGTACATATATACTATTTTTATATATTTTAACTGTTTATAATTTATAAGTTTTTGTTAATATGTTTATTGGATGCAATATAACAAATACAATTTTGTAATAACGTTTGTTAATCTGGAAATAAAATTGGTTTCCAAAAAGCGTTATACAGATAGGCCTCGATTAGCGCGAATAGAGTTAATACTTCGATTAGCGCGAGAAATTCGTCGAACCAATTATTCGCGCTAATCGAGGCCTACCTGTATTTATGCGTTCCGTTTGTTGAGATAATAGCGTATGAAGTACCAAAGCCACTCCCACTTTTTTGTAACTGCGGCCCTCTATATCTCTAGTAAACACGGCTCGGGCCCTCAGATTCGTTATAATTGGACAGCCCTGATTTAGGACATAACCCCCATTTGTCAGGATGGAAACCAATGATGTACGGAAGAGGATCATCAAATTATAATGACGTTACGCTGTGAAACCATTAAACAGTTTTTACACCAGTGTGATTCAAAAAACTTTTATAAAATTTAAAATGTCTATGCTTTAATTGTTTGCGAAATAAAGACTGTAATGTTAATTATTTGGAGAGATGCTTAATGAAAAATGAAAAACATTTATTTAGTTCAAAGCTTTGTTTAAGATCCAGTTGTTTAAAGATTTATTTGGAATTTAAAGAATGGGGTAACAATGTTCAATTAAACATATTTCTATTTTATATTATAAAATAACAACAAGTTTCACTTATATTTTGTTCAACTTAAAGATGAACTGCCTTATATATGATAAGGAGCGTAAGGATTGCAAAGATCAATCCATTTGATAAAATAGCTGGTTTCTCTTTCGTTCGTCCAACAGCAGTTTATTTTTTAACCATCGTTAATAATTTGAAATGTTTGTTATTTTTATATGATTATGTTATCAAATATTAAATTAGAGAAGAGATTGAAAATAAAAATTAATTAGCAGTTGCTTTTTGTCAGGCAAGCATATTAATTGCTTTCGACTTCTTGATCCAGAGAATTGATCTAGTAACAATAACATCTATGATAAATAGCGGTATAGTTTAGTGTGATATGATTTAATGGCGAGTTCTCAAAACTCCTATCCCCAAAACCAATCTTCAGCCGATGGCCAATAATTATAGAGATATATTAGAAAATTACATAGCCAAAATAAGAGGATCCTAAATTTTTTCTAAGAAGTGTATCTATTGGCCTAGATCAGGGGTAACCAACCTATGATGCTTGCATCCAAATTGGCGCACTGATCCTTAGAGAAAAATTTATCAGTACTGTATATATTATAAATCCAAAATGCCTGCTTGCGCATATTCGCTTATAATATAAGAACGCTTCAATGGATTTCTGTGAAGCAACTTTTATTTGTTAGGGGATATTCGTACGAAGGTTTAAAGAAAGATATTATGACAAATTGATTTTGTATATTGTAATTGGCGTAAATTACATTAACCGATCGTATAAATATTTAACAGAGTCGTTAACAATCGCATTGCGCAGCTATTGCCTTATAATTCATCCTTGAAAATTTTAAATTTGGGACAAAATCGTACAAAATGTGAGCTACTTTACACTTACCCCGAAACGTTACCCGTTTCGATGTAAGTGTAGAGTAGCTCACATTTTGCACCTACGCACACGTGCAAGTTAAAAAAGATTTGATGCTTACTTACACTCGTTAATTGGCACGAGTAGAATTATGAACAAATCTGTTATAAAATGTTTTTTACGACATTAAGATAGGCTGTTTCGTTTTAGAATTATCCTTTGTTAAAGAAACTAGGATCGAACTCTGAAATGTGAGAGGAAAACCTCCATCCCACCGATTTCGAGTGGCTTTAACATACAGTTTAGGGTATGGAAAAGTGACTCGTGTAAAAGGGTTTAAGGTCACTATGACTTCGTTTTAAAAAAATCAAAGTCATATATCATGACACCGGATCCGTCACTTATAATTGCCTCTTCTACAAAATGCTCCTTCAGTTTTTTTTCTAACATTTTGAATCACCCTGTAGATTACATATAAGGTGGAGTGAGGTAACAGTGTAGTTGGAGGAAGCGAATTATCGGGCTTTTTTTATTTTAAGATAAGAGAAATTTTGCTATTTGATATTGTATTAATCAACTATATGTTAATACGAACTTATCAACATAGATAACGCATGATGAATGATGCGAATGCAATACTTACATCGACCTTAACATACGCGTCGCGTCCGAACATCGCACACAACCTTGACAGTATCTTAAAAGTGCAAAATATCTTGAGATAACTTCATATTGGGGGATATCTTTTGGTGAGTATAAAGAATATCGAATAAGTTTATATAAAAATATTTAATATTTCAAAATTTATTGAGAAATCCCTGGAAAGCTTTTCCATCATAAACATTGTAGCGTTAGAGCAAATACAGATCAGCATCTTGGGATAATAGCATATATTAGGCTGATGTAGCCTCATACCACGTTCAATTTTATTTTTTCGTGTTCTACAATTTAATTTGTTTATTAACTTCTTTTTCTAGCATATAACATACTTCGAAGCTATATGTCAGAAAAATTATCGTATAAACCATTTTTTATTCGATAAAAAAAAAATATTTTTTAATATTTCACTATACCACCGCTCACATTTCACAAGGGGAGGACACTACTTCCGTTCTACCCATTTCGATCCGCTTTAACATTAATTTTTCTTCTAGCCATGGGCTAACATAGATAAAGAGGACATAGTACCCATTTCGATCCGCTTTAACATTAATTTTTCTTCTAGCCATGGGCTAACATAGATAAAACAGCAAAAGTGTCTAAAAGAAACATTAACGTTTTCCTCTCAGTGCAGTCCATTTATCTGGAATACAGTAAGACGTCTAACATTTTTTGCTACATAAAATGCTGGTATTTGCAATTTGTTTTTTCTGTTAAAATATTGTTAGTAGTAAATAAAGATATGCATGTATAATACTGAATCAATGAATTAATAATGCAGTTGTAAATATTCAGAATACATCATATCATATCTTGATTTATCACTGTTCCCCATTTTCACCTATATTTTTTCACCATTTCAGCAAATTAAAATAAAATTGAGACTCGAAAAAATTAATAAATTTTATTTGTTTCCAGGTTTTTAAAATCCACGTAAGAAGTAAATGAAAGCTGACCATAGAGTGAGTCAATTCAAATTTTTTAATGGATATCATAGCAGAAAAATTCTTCTTTCTGAAATTCCATAAAAGAAAACAGTCATTATTAAAAAATTCCAAGTTTCATCCGAAAGGAATGCCTTCTGATGGTGATATCTATGAAAAATATATTCAGACGGAAGAGAATATCAAGTCTGATATTCACAGTCCTACTGAAGAATATCCTTTACAATGTGATATTAATGAAAAAATAAGTAGCTATCCACAAAAATCGAACAGGGAAAATCCTTGCACAAAGACTGGAAAAAAGTCTAACAAGTGTGATATGTGTAAACGTACATTTTTAAGTAGACCAGCACTGATACAACATCAACGCATTCATATTCGAGAAAAAAAATTGCAATGCATGATTTGCGAACGTAAATTCACAAGAAAGGCTTGCTTAATGAAACATCAACGCATTCATACTGGAGAAAAGCCGTTTTATTGTAAAATTTGTAATCGAAGATATATTCAGAAAGCAGACTTCATAAATCATTTTGGTACTCACAATGAAGAAAAGCCTTTCCAATGTGATATTTGTAAACATAATTTCACACGAATGTCTCACTTAAAAAGGCATCAACGCATTCATACTGGAGAAAAGCCTTTCCAATGTGACATTTGTAAACATAATTTCACACGAATGTATCACTTAAAAAGGCATCAACGCATTCATACTGGAGGAAAGCCATTCCAATGTGACATTTGTAAAAGTATTTTCGCAAAGAAAGCCCATTTATCTTTACATTTGCGATGTCACACTGAAGAAAAGCCTTTCCAATGTGACGTTTGTAAACGCAGTTTCTCGGAGAAACCCAGTTTGACAGAACATTTGCGGATTCATACTGGAGAAAAGCCCTTCCAATGTGACATTTGTAATCGCAGTTTTGCAAGTAAATCCAATTTGACAGAACATTTGCGGATTCATACAGGAGAAAAGCCCTTCCAATGTGACATTTGTAATCGCAGTTTTGCAAGTAAATCCAATTTGACAGAACATTTGCGGATTCATACTGGAGAAAAGCCCTTCCAATGTGACATTTGTAATCACAGTTTCGCAAGTAAATCCAATTTATCGAAGCATTTGTGGATTCACACTGGAAAAAAGCCTTTTCAATGTAACCTTTGTAATAAAAGCTTCCCAAGAAAATCAAGATTACAAGAACATCTACGCATTCACCATCCGGAAAACCCTTTCCAATGTGACATTTGTAAACGCAGTTTCGGAAATAAATCCGATTTGACAGCACTTTCACAGATTCACACAGAAGAGAAGCCTTTCCAATGTGACCCTTGTAAACGTAATTTCGGAAATAAATCCGATTTGACAGTACTTTCAGAGATTCACACAGGAGAAAAGCCTTTCCAATGTGACATTTGTAAACGTAGTTTCGGAAATAAATCCGATTTGACAGTACATTTACGGATTCACATTGGAGAAAAGCCTTTCCAATGTGACGTTTGTAATAAATGCTTCTCAAGAAAATCAAATTTAGAAAAGCATGTACGCATTCACTATCCGAAAAAGGCTTTACAATGTGATATTTGTAAACGTAATTTCAAACATAAGAGTAACTTAATAAGACATCAACACATTCATACTGGAGAAAAGCCTTTCCAATGTGACACTTGTAAATGTAGTTTCACAAGGAAAGCCCATTTATCTTTACATTTGCGATGTCACACTGGAGAAAAGCCTTTCCAATGTGACATTTGTAAACGCAGTTTCTCAAGGAAAGCCAATTTGACAGTACATTTGCGGATTCACTCTGGAGAAAAGCCTTTCCAATGTGACGTTTGTAATAAATGTTTCTCAAGAAAATCAAATTTAGAAGAACATGCACGAAGTCACTATCCGAAAAAGGCTTTCCAATGTGATATTTGTAAAGCTAATTTCAAAACTAAACAAAATTCAATATGTCAGATTCGGTCTCTCCCTGAAGAGAAACCGTTCCAGTGTGATATCTGTAAACGCCATTTGACCTCAAATTCACATTCGAATAAATATCTGCGCAATCACTGTAAAAAACTACAAATGTCACCTTTGTAAACGCAAGTACTCACAGTTGTTAAAACATCTTCGTCATCACAATAAAGAAACCATTTTCGAATGTGACAAATGAGGGCATATTCTCAGCAAATCAAATTGGATAACACATTTATGCTCTCGTTTTAATCAAACCTTCACTCAAGTATATGAAGCACAACATTTTAACAATAAATTTACTAATGATTATAATCTCTCTTAGATTCATTGAACATGTAAGTTTCACTATTTTTAAGTGCCATTAAAAGAATAATTTAAGCATCATTCACAGTTTTATGTATAAAAATCATTCCAAAGTTAATTTCTCGAGCAGTTTTGTATGTTTTAGACATGTTTAGAGATATTTTATTTTAATAGTTATTCATTGCAACTATATTTTCGAACCATATCACTATAGAACTGTGAACTTATACATAATAGTATGATGTATATTGATTTATAACTCAGTTTACATATTTAATAAAGCATTTATTCGAAACTTAACACTGAATTTATTATTAGAAACATTTATATACGGTCAAAGTTTCAGAAATCCTTTTTTTTTTTTTTTTGCGATACTAAAAATAATTCGTCTATTCTATTTAGCCATGAAGAATTATTAAATATAATTTTGTACAGGCGGTCTTCTATTACGAACATTCGTACATAAGAATTTGAAATTTTATTTTTAAATTTCACGAAACTGTAAAAATTTTAAGTAATATGATTGCAAAATTGTTTAGCAGTCAAAATTATGCAAAAGATTACATAGTTAGTTAACATATTACGGTAATATTTCAAGACGGCGACGACTTTAACAAAAATTTCTCGTTTATATTCGGAATTATTAATTAAAATTTGTGAAATAAGAAACTTTTAATTGATACAGTTGTGAAATATATTGCAATATACAGTATACAAATTTATTTCATTGCATTTGAAGGCAAACTACCAGCAGTATCCGAATTACGAAGGAAACATAAGTACGAAATTATGTTCATAATTATAGAAGAGCTAGTATTTTTATATAATTTCTATCTGGAATATAAATAAAATGAGAAACTTTACTGATAAATATTTCATTGAAACGGATGCAGTTTCAATCTTGTTAATATAAACTTTAAAATTGAAAAAATTTGCCGTGTTCAATACATTAGAAAATTAGACCCAAGCTGTTTAAAATATAAATTATATTCTAATGGTATTATTTCTCTGATAATATCGAAGAACTACTATGACTGATGTAAAAGTTACTCATTGGAAACATTTTAATATTTACATTCGATGTGTTACATCATTTGATGGAAACAGTAATAATTAAATGAATAGCCACATTGCGATAAACAAAATAACATCGAATGTAAAACAGTTAATTTTAAAATGACCAATCGAAATGAAAGATTAAAATATATAAATCTTTATACAGAAATTAGATATAAATTTACTATAAACAAAATATTAATGATATAAAGCAGCGCTTCTTAAATTATGGATCGCGAAGCAAAATGTTGGAGCGCTAAAATTAAATTCAAACACCCGAATTTCAGTTTATATGTAATATCACAAACGCACAATATTTAACGTATGACAACATATGAGTTTTCAGTGTAGTTGGTTGATTGTGTTCATCTTAATAAGTGTGTAAACGATTTATGTACGTTTCAGTGTAGTTAGGTTGATTGTGTTCATCTTAATAAGTGTGTAAACGATTTATGTACTTGTATGTTTTATTTCATATTTAATATATGGGGTCGCGAAAAATCACGTGATGAAAAATGGGGTCATGAATGTAAAAAATTTAAGAAGCGCTGATTTAAAACAAATAACATAAAAAAGTAACTTAATATGAGCAGAAGATATTTTGAATATAAAAATAAAATTTGTAATTTACATGTGTAAATTATTATTTATTATAATTTTTAAAATAATTTAAAAACAACTATTATTATTTAAATCGCGGATCTCGCTTAAATAATGAAAACTTTTTCATATTTACTAACTTTACTATATCTCATCGGTGTAACCAATTTCTTCGAAAATATATAGCTATACTTGAAGATTGTTTAAGAAGCAACCTATAAGTTACTGCCTATATATTAAACCTTGTAACAAAGAGTTGATTTAATATATCTCATCGGTGCAACCAATTTATTCGAAAATATATAGCTATACTTGAAGATTGCTTAAGAAGCAACCTATAAGTTACTGCCTATATATTAAACCTTGTAACAAAGAGTTGATTTTCATTGGATATTTATTACGTAAAAATATTATTACAGTATTCGATGCAGTAACTAATTTTACGAAATAGAATAATAAAGTATAAATTATTTTCGTTTTTAAAACTCGAAAGTAAAAAACTTCCTTATTTAAAAAAAAAAAAAATGTAGCAGAAAAATTACTTTTGTATATTATCGGAAATTCTGTAATTTATCAACACTTTTATATAAAAATAAGAATCCAATAGTTAATAAAACTCGAAAGTAAAAAACTTCCTTATTTAAAAAAAAAAATGTAGCAGAAAAATTACTTTTGTATGTTATCGGAAATTCTGTAATTTATCAACACTTTTATATAAAAATAAGAATCCAATAGTTATTATTACTGTATATTCTACTTTATTAATAATGGTGAATTGTTTTAAATAGGAAAATAATCTGAAATACTCCTAATAAATTTAAATACTGTATTTGTAATTTTTTGCATTATGTTATAGCAGGGGAAGTGTAAAAAAAAATCTCTCTTCAAGCACCTTCCTCTGTTTTACAGAAATACTGATATCTTTTGTATTCTACTTTTTGGCAGCATTTCTTATCCATTTCTTACAGTTAGTAATAATGCCATTCAATTTTGGTAGCCATTCTGGTGGAAGTGGTCAGTTAATAGGCGCATTCGGCAATTCAGCTCAATCTGACCAGATATCTGAATCGATCACGTGATTTCTGAATTTCGTCTGACTCATCTGACTTGACATTTACCGAACGCATTTGTCTGCTTCTCTGCTGACTAACATTGCGGATACAAGTTATTAACATATCGGCATTATAATGCTTTAATATCGAATTAAAAAATTTTTTACGCTGGACTAGTGGCTAATCATC